>LGRX02003889.1:0-18165 GCA_001247695.2 Cymbomonas tetramitiformis | reverse complement strand
TGACGATGACATATTTCCCGCGCGCGCGGGAAATCTGGGGGGTAGGTGCGTGGGAAGAAAACTTGGTACAGGTATGACGATGACATATTTCCCGCGCGCGCGGGAAATCTAGGGGGTAGGTGCGTGGGAAGAAAACTTGGTACAGGTATGACGATGACATATTTCCCGCGCGCGCGGGAAATCTGGGGGGTAGGTGAAACGTTGACATTCCCAATGGGAATTCTCAGTGAGAAACGGAATCTTCCATCAAAATGCATAAATTCCTGGTGCGGAGCTGCAATTCCCATTGAGAAACGAGAAATCCCACCGAGAAATGAGAATTCACACCGAAGAATGGAAATTCACACCGAAGAATGGGAATTCTCACTAGGAAAGTGGAAGTCCTAGTAGGAAATGGGAATTGCCACCGGGATAATATTGAAATTCTTAGTGAGAAACGAAATGGATGGAGAAGTTCTCGGTGAGAAACGAAATGCATGGCGGACTAAATCGACTTCAACTGACCCACCGCCTTGTATACAACTTGCATACGATATATTCTGTCTTACTTTAAGTTCGCTTGCACTCCCATGCTCATCTGCCATCAACTCTCCACCCCCCCTTTGCCCCACCGTGATTCAGCGAATAGCTCAGTGGCGCCTGTCAGCCCCGCAGGGCGGCTTCGTATTTATGGCCACCTCCCGTCACCAAATCGAGCAGCGGACCTCGGATTCGAATTCAGCGCGAAATTCTACCCATACTACCACCCCTCACTTCTCAGCCTAAGCCCGCCATCGAAATTTCGCAGTTTGGGTATGAAAAATATTGTGTATTTCAATATTCTTAGCCTGTGCATATTTTCTGTCTTGATAACTTGATATAATAGCTTGTCTTGATATATATCTTGATATCTTGTTTCAGATATGTATATACTTACATAGCTTAATAGTTTTCAGCATATCTTGCCTTGCTTGCGTATGATATTCATATTCAGCCGTTGGTAAAAAAGCATAATAGTTAGCATTATTTTTCAGCTTGCCTTGCCTATTCAACTTGCGTATTCAATAGTTAGTAAATAACATATTTACTTAGCATTATTTTCCAGCATATTTTGCTTTAATAGTCGACTTATCTTGCGTGGTAACTTGCCTTAAACTAGTAGATAAATTTCCAGTATCAGATTTAATTAGTTAGGTTAATAAATGCAAAAAGTTTTAACACTGATTTTTCAATAAGCAAAAAGATACAAGTGAAGTTGAAAATAAGCATACGGATGGACCTTGTTTGGGTCATAACTTTTAATATATTTATCCAAATCACTCCCAAAAAATTTTGTGTTTATCTACATTTTAATACGGACATTTTGAGCTATTGAAAGCCTCGGAAAGATGAGTGCAAATGTCACAACTGGAAATTGCTCTTGACACTCACGGAAGCGGGGTGGACCTTGTTTGGGTCATAACTTTTGATATACTTATCCAAATCACTCCCAAAAATTTTTGTGTTTATCTACATTTCAATACGGACATTTTGAGCTATTCAAAGCCCCGAAAATATGAGTGCAAATGTCACAACTGAAAATTACGGTTGCGGTTGGTTTTATTGTTTATATGAAAAAGCATTAAATTGTCATATTGTGGTAAAAATTGAAAATTCGGTTAGTGGAATGATTGATCAATACGATACAAGAACAAGAGATGAAAAAATTTATGATTCAAATAAAGACGTTTACTATATATGCTATGACAAAGACAATGAACATTATGAACCAATTATTGATATAGTTTCATTTATGGCTGAACCACTAAAACAGTGTAAACAATGCAATAGTTCCCAATGTTTATTTAAACACAAGGAAAATCGTGAAAATAAAGGACTTCATCACAAGATAACTTGCAAAGATTGTGGAAGATTCTTTTTAAATCAAGATTGTTATGATTTGCACAAGGAAAATAAAACATGTGACAAACTTCATTATTGTAAAGTATGCAATAGTGTATATAATACAAAACATAAACATACATGTGGACATATGGTTTGCAAAAATTGCGAAGAATATTGTGATATGAATCATCACGAGTGTTATATACAACAAGTCAAAGAGAAAGACCCTATTAAGAAGTTAGCATTTTTTGATTTTGAATGTACACAAGAAACAAAGTATTATAATGAAAAGACTGAAAATTTTCATTATAAACACGTAATGAATTTATGTGGTACCCAATATTTGGACGAAACAAAAAATAAAGAAAGTTGTGACAAACTTGTTAATGGTATTGAATATTATGATATGAATTCTTTTTTAACTTTCTTATTTGGAAATGATGAAAAAGGTAAGGTGACAGCATGACAGGTTTTGCTAAGATGACCATCTGAGAGATGCAGACCTGCCAGAAAAGATATGGTCACTATCGAATGACCAGGGAATGATAAGATGAAGATGGCAGTGACTCCTTTGCCACTGACGTGTCAATCAGAATGTGGTAAACGGTAACATTGTTAGAGCTGGCATGGAATAATGACTTTCCATTGGCCAGGTGAAGATTTAAGGGCTAGAACCCGTTACAGTTTTGGGAAATGTGACAGAGCATTGAGATATAAGTAAGCTCTGACCGTAGGTCAGGCTAGTGGACTCATTATTGTTTTGCTTCGCAAGTACTAGGTGGCTGTTCGCGTGCCAGTGCTAGAGTGCTAAGACAGTTCTGCTCACAGCTTTTGTACACAATAATTCGTATTTTGTGGTTATTATATCAATTTTGACGGATATGTTTTACTGCTGTTTTCATACTTTTTCATGTTGGAAATCTGGGCTTGCATGAAAGAGCTTAGCGTTCGATCTCGGAATATCAGAATTTTAAAAAAATTTGTAGCTCTACGATCTTGTGCTGTGCTGAGAATTGCTTGAACAGTTATACCGGCACCAGTGAATGTTAATGACGAACTTATGACCAGCCGCGAGTGTTAAGGTTGCTCGATTCCGAGAATGTTCGTACCATCATACACACGCGTTTGCGACATATCTATCTTAAATCAATTTCTAAATCATCATCATTATTGTTTTTATTTTGACTACGAGTTCTTTTAGATAATCTATTTGAAGCTGAAATTCCTTCCTTTTTAGTTTTTCTTTCTTTTTTATTTTGGTTTGTTACCAATTCTTTTACGGTAGGTTCATCTTCATCTTTACTTTTATTTGAAACATTACCTTTCACTTCGAGCAATTCTCTTGGTTTATATTTTCTAGCTAAAGTTTCGTTGTTGTTTTCTATTACATAAGACAAGCCTTCCATTTTTTAACTTTATAAATTTTAGTTGACCATCGTTGAGTTTCTTTATCAAAAGTTTTAGTTTTAATTTTAATTCTAACTTTGTCTCCAGGTTTAATATCAATTTTAGAAAGTAGTTTTGTTAATATATTTCGTTTTAATAAAATATTTCTTAATACTCTATCTTCATTCATATCATTTGGTGCCGCTTTATCTATATTTGCTACATTTTGCGTTTCATTATAATTCTTTACAATAGTATCTAATTGATTAATCCAATTTACAGTATTTTTACTTTTATAATGAAATTCTAATTTATATTTTATTGTTCTATTAAATCTCTCTATCATTCACATAGTTGTATGGTCTTCGGTTTCATTCGTAAAATGTTCTATATTTTTATCTTCTAAAAGTTTTTTCATTATTTTATTTGTGAATTCGCTCCCATTGTCCGTTGTTAATACATTCATTTTCGAATCCTTTATTAATTTTCTCATTGCGGGAACTACACCTTCGGCTGCCTCTATATTTTTATTATTCTTATCTTTTACCGTTTTTGATTTTAATCCATAAGCATATCCTTTTCTTGTATTTACATTTATCGCCGTCAACATGACTGCATATCCCCTATTTTGTTTTTTTAATTTTGGGATAAAAGCCAAATCAGCTTGAATATAATTTTTATCTGGATTTTTACCATAAATAGGAAATAATTCTTTTCTATTTATTTTATTTTTTTGAGAAAATGTTTGATTTATTTCAGTTGCTTCAACCGCTTCCTTTACTTGTTTTTGTGTAACTTTGTATCCCTTTGATTTTAATTTTGCTGTGAATGAACTTACACTCGAATATCCAATTTCTGGGTCTAAATAGAAATCTTGAATTTGTTTCTCAGTAATCGATTTACTCATTTGTTTCTTTATTATATATCATCAGTGAGTAAAAATATTTTTTCATTTGTATCATTATTTTTGTCTAAAAGCATTTGATCAATTTTATATGAAATACCATACATCTTATTCATTATATAAAACCCGGGAATTCTTATAATTGATTGTATTTTTGTATTCATTGCGTTTTCTTTTGTAATTTCCAAATCCTCTCCGGTTTTGCGGTCATACAAATCACTATCTGCGTTATCTATTTGACATTTGAATAAATTTGAATAATTTTTATTTTGATTTACTTTGATTGAACTATTTAAAAGTTCCTTCAAGTTTGAAAGTTTAAAAGTATTTTTCGAAAAATATTTTATTTGATTTTCATAAATATAATTGACAATTTTATCCTCTATAGCTAATATAATATTTTCCATATCTTCAACTAAATTAAACGAAATATTATACCGGTCACTACCTTCAAAGTTGTTAACTCCAAATGGACAATGCATTTTCGGTGTTTCTAAGTATAACGGCTTTTGATCATATTGAATACTTATAAACTTATATGGTTTAGATTTACTTTTTATTTTTGTAAAATCAACATTTTCAATACTCAATTTTTCAATATCAAAATTATTATATTTAACTACCGAAATCATTTTATAAATTTAAGTTATAATATTTATTTTTTAAGTTAGTTTATGTTTTTAACTTTAAGACACCTACTCCCTTCGGTATATACTCACAATGGCTTCTACTTCTAATCTTCATGGAATTCAAAACATGGTCGATGATGTGAAAACCAAGCTAACAAACGAAGAATATTTGAAATTTTGTGATCTTTTGAAAAATCAATATGATAATGAAGAAAAGTCAACTTACTTAATTTGTGAAATTGAGTTCATAAAACCATGTATAGTTCCTTATACAATTACGGAACTTATTGAGGACAACGATGGTTGTTTATTCAATATAACAACCACTATTAAAACAAAAATTATAAAAATAGAAAAATCCATGCATGATTAAATTCACGAGCAAATAGTGACCCAAGGGTACCATCGATGGCATACAAATGTTAGCCCTAATTGCACCATCTTGAAAACAAAAGACACATACGACTTGACAATAAATGATGGAATTTATAGAGGAAATGTAGACGGCGTAGTAATAATAAGTATTAAAATCATAGGAGTTGCAAAGTAAAATCAAATTAATGACATTTTTTATTATTATTTTATTTATGATTTTTTTAATTTATTATTTTTATATTTATTTCACCAATTTACGATAAATATTATATTATTTATTATATTATATTATTATGGTAAGAGCAAATCAAGCACAACCACAACGAAGACGGAATAATAGAATTTATTGTGGATACAAGGATCCTCCACCTTTAGGTCGTCCGTTCGGGAATAAAGTACAATGTAAGGCTATTGGTCAATTAAGACGTTTTGGGAGGATTTTAAGAGCACCTCATCCAGCCGATAGACAACAAAATAGGCGAAATAGATAATTTAAAAAAACTATAGGAATTAAAAGTTAAAATCAAATATATAATATTACTAGTTTTATTTTATTGTTGCAATTATAATAATTTTTTATAATTTATCATATTTATATTTATTCCACCGGAAACTCTCACCGAACCGGATAAATTCACCGGAAGCTCACCGGACCGGATAAATTCACCGGAAGCTCACCGGAAGCTCACCGGAAGCTCACCGGAATTGTCTAGGGTTTCGTAGGGTTTGAGGGTAAGTAGTATGTGTGCACGTTGACCGATATAATTATATCCAAACCCTAGGCTTCGCCTAGGGTTTTTTGGGGTTGGATATAATTTTGTCGGTGAACGGGCATACATACTACTAATATATAGATTGTATAAAACAATATGAAGACCGAATAAAAAATATATTCAAAAATGAAGCCCTTGAGCACTTTCCAAAATTTGCAAAAGCCTTACAAGTAGCTTGTGAAGTAAAAAATAAGACAAAAGAAATGGCAAAATTTAGGAGTGCAGATGCGATTCTTGCCAAGCCGAGGCGAGCTCTTAACGGCGATACCCTTTCCGATTCTATGTTTTTTGGAGTATAGAATTGGTTGATATCGTGTAGTTCGCTTATTTCACTCTCCGTGCTTGGTTTAGGTAAGAAATATTTGACATCATATGTAGCATCCTTGTGCTTTAAACGTCTTGTGCCCATTGATACCAAGTCACCTTCGACGCCGTATATGTTATGAATTCTATCATTTGGAACGTTGCCCACAGGTTTTTGAAATGGGTTTATTGCGGGATTGAATAAATGAGCCTCTTTTATTCTAGATTCTTTAGATGCATACTTTTCCATTAGATAATTTTGTACACCGCCGCCTAAGCTATGCCCCGTTAACGCCACATTGCTAGTTGGATATGCATTTAATACATCTATTAAACGACTCTCAGCTTGCTTATATCTACCCATTTCTCGTTGTTTTCCGATAAGAGTTTTTAGATTCACATCGAACCAATCCTCGTATGCTAACGGGATACGTTGTGGGTCACTGATTAAGACATCGGCATCTTTTAAACCCGACACATCACTTCCTCGTTGTGCAATAATAACTTCATCTCTTAACTTGTGTTTTAAAACAATTGCATTTCTATCCGACAACAGTTGATAAAATGTTTTATTTGTGGCATAATTTTTTCTAAACATATTCTTACCATTTGTTTTTGGATTTCCATGCCAATAATCTCCAAGAAATTCATATATAGTATTCGTTTCAGGATCATAACCATCGACATATTTGTGTCGTTCATTGTTTCCAAAATAGAAATGAGGAATTTTGTATTCTTTTATTAAATTATCAATTTTATTTGTATGTTTTACATATTCCAACCAAATGTCACCTATTCTTGATTGTTGTTTTCCTTTAATGACACTATTCAAAATAGCTATGGAATTTTCCGGCATGTGCAAATACCTATGAATTGTTTGTGTTAATGATGCAATAGTTAAATAGGCTGTAGGATCAATTTCATTATTTGTTAAATCCAGAATTTTTTTTCTATATTCCATCCATCCTAATCGTAAAATTCTTACATCACTTTGACAATAACTTAATATTTCTTTTTCCATTACAAAATAATATTTGTTATTTGTCATTTGTGAATACCAATTCAAAAACTTCGATCGTGCATCACCTTTCATTTGATTATATCCATAATACTTTTTGTCGGGTATTAAACCCTCATACTTTCTATTTTCAGGGATATTAAATTTATGAGGAAAATAACCTTTCTTCTCATTTTCTAAATCAAAGATCGTTGAGAATTTACTTAATGGATTCGTTAAATGTAAATAACTATCCGTTAATGTAACGTTTTGATATTTTAGGTACATTATTTTACCACCATTTTGTACCGTTTCAGGAATTTCATCCATTGTTGTCATTATATATTCTATGATAAGCACATAATCATACTTACTACCATTATGTGCTATAAAAGTAAACCCTTTATGTTTGCTTGAAAATAAAAATTTGCAAGCTTCTCCAATATTGTTGTGAATAAATTCCTCTCCATTAGAATATTGTGTCACACTCAGATTCACTTCGTGCTTTGTTTCATTGTATGCTTCAAAATCAAAAAATCCTATTTTACTTTCATCAACAACATCTTTTGGTTTCTTTGATGTAATGTAACATTGATGCTCTCTCATGTCACAATATAATTTACAATTTGGACAAAATTCATGTCCACAAATGTGTTCTTGTTCTTTTCTTATGTCGTAAACCTTTTTACACTCACCTTTGCACCTATGGAAATGTTGACAAGCTGTCCCTTTTTTGTGTAAATCATAACATTTCTGATTTGGAAATTTTATATTACAATCTTCACAGGGTATGGCTTTCTTCCAATCAATAAATGGTTTGGTTCCCTTTTTAGAAAAGTCACACAATTTACTTTTACATTTAAAACACCTTGGTCGGTCGGCTATTCCATAAAATGCTTTGATTTTCGTTGTTGGTTCGTAGTGTCCAATACTTGAATTTAGATGATAATAAACAAAATTCCATTCAAGTCTGTCGGGCAAACCTTCTTTGCATGGTGGGTACATAATTGTACAACCTAAATCAGTCATTCCATGAATTGTAATATTTTTATCAAATTTCTCTTCAAATACATGAATGTCATCAAATCCTATTCCGGTTTCAGGATCAAATCCTAATTCTGTCATCAAATTTATTGCTTCTTTTGTTAAACGGTTTCTATGATCGTTGCAAATATGATTGTAAACTTTGTATGATATTTCTTCATTATCCTTTTTATCTTTGTAATTCATAATTAAACATGATTTAGCAAAACATTGTTGATCCTTGACGGTGATACAACTTTTCTTTTGCTTTAATTCTTCAACAGATTTTGGAACCGACAAAGGTTGTCCTTTTCCATTTATCTTTTTAAATTTTAAAAGAGAAATTGTAGTAAAATTCACAGCCCCTCTATCATCTCCAGACTGAATCATTCCTTCTAATTTTTTTTTATAAAATTCGATCTCAATTTTCGCACTTAAAAATTCTGAAGAACCACCTTGAAAGTTTACACCAAATTGAAAATGTTTTGCATCTTCCGAAGATTGGCCGTTTTTTTTGTTCATTAAATTCATCCAATAATCCAAAGGATTACTAAGAAACCTATTAAAGTTGATTTTCATGCTTACGCCTGAATTGCCACCTTTATCAACAAAATCTTTTGTAACGTCTTTGTCCGTAAATAGTTCTTCATATTCTTGCCGAGAAAGCAAATCACTAAGAACTAATAAATCTTCATTTTCTTTTTCAAAATTTTTTATTTCTGATTGTAATTTTTGTTGTTTATTTTCTTTGGTAAATTCTTTATCTATTTTTTTCTTTTCAATTTGATTTATTTTACTCCATTGTTCCTTTGTAAATTGTCTTGAACTTGATGCTTTTAAATTTCCGGCCCTATGGTTTTTGACTTTCTTAAGATTGGTTTTCTTCGCCTTGGTCAATGGAGCTTTGCCTTTATCATCTTTTTTGTCTTTATCATCAGACTTTTTCGGAGGCATTATTATTATATGATATGTTTCTTATTACTTAATTGTAACGTATTCTTTAAGTTAAATTAGTTACATTTAATCTTTTCAAGAATTTATTTTGAATTTCCATATATTTTTCAAAGTCTTCAGGATTTTCTTTAATTTTATTAGAAAATACTTCAACAATTTTTAATTTATCAATACCATGCTTTTGCATTGTTGAAACACCGACATTTCTATTATTTAAAATTCGATCTAAGGTTAAATTCTTTTGTAACAATGGTTTGTTGGCTTCATAATATTTTCCTTTGTCTCTCCTATTCATATCTAAAGGCTTTTTATAATATACCTTATCATTCTTGGAAGTAACCTTCGTATACTTAGGAGATTGTGTATTAATTTCACTCATTGTTATAATATAGAACTTATAAACTTTAAATGGATTCTAACACATTTTTATCAGCATTCATTTCTTTCGAATTCATTATATCTCTTTTCACATTTGATACAAAGACAATCTAATTGTTTACATCGAGATCTTCTCATATTATACCCTATAGCATGAATCAAAGCAACGATAATTGTCCCAAATTGAAAGACATCACACGTATTTATTTCCAACATTATACATTAAACTGATTTTATTTTCCAGTTAGAGTTAAAGTAAGAGTTAGAGAGAGTTAGAGTTAGAGTTAGAGTTAGAGTTAGAATTTAAATCAACGTAATTAAAATTTATTAGAAATGATAAGTAATGATTAGAAAATTATTTTCTTGTGTATTCTAATATGGGGTTTAAGAAGGGTGAGAAAATCACGGACGAAGCTACCTTAGATCGATTAAAAGTGGCACGACTGAAGGCTATGGAAACAAGGAAAAGAAATTCTGAAGCCAAAAAGGATATTAAACTTGCAAAAGAATTAGAAAATAAGAAGGAATTAGAGGCTGCACAAGATAAAATTAAATCATCAATAAAAGAACCAAAAATTAATATAAAATCAGAGAATAATTCTCAACCTGAAATCATTGAAAAAAAAATATTTAAAAAATCAAAAAAAGAAACCTGTGATCATTGTGGAATCTGATAGTGAAACTTCGGGTAGTTCAAGTGACGATGAACATCAGCCTCAAGTGATTATTAAAAAATCAAAAAAGGACAAAGTTCCAAAAACGAAAGAAAAACCAAACGCAGTACCTCCGACTTATCATGACGTTTTAAATTCGGACCCACATTTTCACAAAACATTTAAATCATTGTTTCTAGAATTTTAACCTATATTTGTTGTCTCTATCGTTTTAATTTTAGATTGTCTCTTTCATTTTTTCAGGAATAATAAATTCATCAAATCGTTTTCGAAAGATCGATGCATGATTGTCTTTCTTATGCAAATCAATCAATAGAAATGAATGTGGTTCATTTGTAGCATAGTTATATACTTCATAGAAAGTCTTTTCGTCAATTTCACCAGCACAAGATTCATATATTTCTTGTAATTATTTTTTGTCTTTTATTTTAAATACTCCTAAACTTGTTGCATTGTTTTTTACCGCTCGCGGACAACCACCGACCGTCTTAAAGTTTTGTATGCAAGTAAAACAACTGATTCCTAAAGCTCCACCGGTTTCAAAATCAGCTATATGTCGATGTCTTGTGATAAAATTCAGAAATTTAGGAGTTCGAAACAAATTCGTTGATTGACAATCATCAACAAAAACAGCCAATATTGGACGTTCACCAGTATATTTATGAACAGGCTTTTCGAAACCATCTGATGTCAAAAATTCTAACAACAAGTCTGGATCGATATCATCGATAAAGATATTTCTACTGTTTAATTTCTCCATCAATAAATTCCATTTTTTTAGGTCTTCGTGATATTTCAAATATATGTCTCTTTCTTCTTCAGCTTTTTGAATAATATTATTGATAACATTTACACCATCGCCGGGTTCATACACATCTTCGGAGTCGATATCTAATGATTTCATTAATTTTTTGTTTGAATTAAATGTAGGACTTATAACAAATATTCGATGTAATGACCCTTCTTTTTTTCAACATTTTTAAATAATTAGTAACCGCCACAGATTTTCCAGATCCTCTTTTGCCTATGAAAATTGAATTTTGATGAGCTTTTAACATGTTCGGTCCGGTTTTGATATTGAAAGCACTTCCATTTGGCACATCTATATTCATATCTTTTACCTTTACAATTTTCATAAAAGATATATGTATAATTTGTTTATTATTTTCTAAAAAGAAACTAAAGTAATGATAAGTTTGCATAACGATGATTGTTTTAAAATTTTGCCGAATATTCCAAGAAATTCAATTGATCTATTCATTTGTGATTTACCATATGGTCAAACAAATTGTTCTTGGGATAAAATACCATTTGATTTAGATAAATTGTGGATTGAATTGATAAGAATAGGTAAACGACATTCAGCCTATATATTTACTATTACCACTAAATTTGGGCATTTAATTATTGAGAGTAATAAAAGAATGTTTCGGTATCATATTGTATATGAGAAAACAATGTCATTAGGTTTCTACCATGCAAATCAAATGCCTTTGAGAAGTCATGAAATGATATATGTATTTTACAAACATTTACCGATATATAATCCAATAATGATTGAAGGTCACAAACCTTATATAAGACAAGGCCAAGGTCCTCGGACTGAATTATACACTCATTACACCGATCGAACACCCACAATTTGTAAAGATGGAAAAAGGTTTCCAAGAAGTTGTGGGAGGACTGCTCCTCACAAGGCACTGTAACTACTGATGGGGGTCTTATATGGACTGCATATAATGACCAACTAACTGCCTAGGTACTGCTAGGTCAGCTCTTTAGACATAGGACTGCTATGTCTAGACTTACAGCATATTACTTGCATATAAGAATTAGGATTACATCTTTTGCCATGTCGGCTGTATTTACTCTTGGAAACTCAACTGTTTCTTTGGCCTTGGCCATTACTTATTCACTCAACTCCCTGAGTTAATCCTAGTCAGCATGGCCAAGTCTCATTAACCTATCATATGCTTCTACTATAGTATCATGCAGTATGAGGTGTCAGTGCTTCACTATGACACCTTATTACACCGTACACTAGTACTGTGTACTCCCACTAAGGGGGGTCTCTTCCTCAACAGGGGTCTCGGGCGCTAATATCGTAAGGCGCGTATGGCACTGCTAGCATGTATGACACCGTTGAGTCATCCGCGCATGACACAATATGTTGTCCTAGCACAACTCCCCCCCCCCTTCACGTGGGAAGCGTCCTCGCGAACATATACGTTACTACTTTGCTCATCGCGTTTGCTCATCTGATTAGCTTGAGGGCTCCACTAAGGTCACATCGCTGGCGCTCCTCACAACGGCACACTACTCATATCAAGGCAGCTTTCGGTCTTCAATTTCCCGCCATCATGATGGTCATAACACTCGCATCGGCTACCAAGGCTGTCGATAATACGGAACAAAAATCTTTGCAAGTAGGGGACCTCGGTCAAGAGGTCACATATGCTCGTCGTGCAGGCGCACAAACTCAGTTCTCCGTCTACTACGCGTCGTCCGCTTCAACCGTATGCCATAGGTTCACCAGGTCCTCAATTCGCGTGCGTCCAAGAGCGCCCCTCGCCAGCGGCTGGGCCACGTCCTCACCATAAAAGAAATGGCTAGCGTGGCAGTGCGCGCGGCGCGCTCTCTTCCCCCCCAAAAGAAAAGCGGTCCACGCCTGGACGCTTTCTCATGGCGCCGTGGGGAAGGGCGCGGGCGAGCACCTCTCGTGCTCACCCTGTAGCGACACGTTAAAGATAAAACTAATAATGTTTTGGTAAATTATGGAACGTGAACATTTAATAAAAAATGCTCAGATTTTGTACCCTAATTTATGCACATTTTATATTGAATTGATTGTTGATGATTATATCAAAAGACCACAACTATATAACGATATGTATAATGGAAACATTGAATTACCTTTACCGTTAAAAAGAGATCTAAAGGAAGATATTGAAATGAATAAAAACTATATTGATATTATAAATAGAAATAGTGATGAGTGTAATATCTGAACGTACACTTTATTTATCAAGTGAAGCCTATTCATCATTTGGTGATCCCAGAATTATCAATATTAATATACCAACACAATTAACAAACTACAAAAATACAAACAAATTAAAAATAATTGTGAATTCATTTTCGGCTGCCAAGACTTGGTATACCATCAACGAGTATAACGGAATTTTCTATATTGCTGATACAGATTCTGATGATCTGTATGAATGTAGAATACTTGATGGAAATGATACAGATTTAAAAGATTTAAAATTGATTTCAGAAACAATTATTTTAGATGTTCTTATTGTGAACTTTGGGTTTGCAAAACCTGCTGATAGCGTTGATGTTACTTACGATGCAATTTCAGCACATTTTCCTATTACACTTAGTAAACCTGCTCCCAATCTTAAATTTGTTGCATTTTCAGTAACGGGAGATTTTTTAGCCGTTCCGGGCAGTCCATTAGATGATGCTTTGAATGCTATATTTAATTCACCAGGAAAGTATAACGATGTTGATCAAATATTAGGAGGACAAACAAATAAATCAGTTGCTGGTCTCACAAACATTTCACAGATTAAAGATTTGTTTGATATCGGAACCGTAAATGAAGTATTTATTTCCAAATTTCCCGGTAATTTACAAACAAACGATGCTATTTATCTTAGAATATCAACGTTGCCCACAAATAATCTACAAAGCACAAATCTTTCAAATAATTTTAAAGAAAATCAAATCATTAGTAGTGATATTTTAGGAAAGGTATTGTTACCGTCAGATTTAACTAATCAATTTATTACTTATTTAGATTATGATGAAAACTTTTCTATCGATGTGCAAGCTTCTCAATTTTCTCAATTTCAATTACCGACAATAAATCCAGACTAATTCCTACAGCCGTTTCCCGAAATGGAAATGAACAATCTATAAACTATGCATTATCTTTGAAATTAAAAGAATATGTGAATTAAAATTATATTATATGTATTATAATAAAATGTCGCTACCGTATAGTCTTGCATTTGGACTTCAAAAACTAAGTGGATATAGTACCCAATATTTTCGCCTTGAAACAACAAACTTGACAGAAGTAAATCCTTACGGCGTTATAACTTTAAATCTTCCAGTTAATGTTTTGTGTAATCTGAAAAGTTTAAGTATGCATTGTAAAGGTCGTGCGAACGATACTGCCATAGCTTGTACGGACGCCGCAACCCAGCCTGATTCAGTTATCACAACTTTGCCAAATGGTATTGAAAAATTGATTTCTCGTGTGGAAATTTACAGCGGAGGTATTGCCATTTCCTCGGGAATGAGCCAATATTCAACGGTATCAACGGTTTTGGACAATCTTAAAACTACGTTGAACAAAGAGGTATCTTACCAACGTGTTTTGAAAAATCAAGAAATAAATGTTAATACCGATAGTTATTATCGAGAAGAAAGACCCTACTATTTGAACAATTTCCTACAATTTATAGGGGAATCTTCACCTGATTATTTGGATACCGCTTTACTACCAAGTATTCAAATTCGTTTCTATATGCATGGACCTGAAGTCCTTGGGGCTTATCAAAAATCATTAGGGGCCGGTGTTGCATTTACCGGAACAGCGGCAGCCGAACTTGCTAAAAGTGCAACGTGGCAATTAACTGATTTGCATTTTACAATTGAAACAATTACATTTTCAAATGGTGTTTACGATAGTGCTGTCGAAAGAAAACTAAAAGAAGATTCTTATATTGAGATGCCTTTCACTAATTATTTTACCTTTCAAGATAATCAAACGGAAATGACTAAATCGAATCGATTTTCTTTGTCGGCACAATCTTTGGATATGTTATACGCTGTTCAAAGGCCTTCAAGTTACAATTCTGTTAATACAGGTTTGCATAAGATCGATAATAAAATAGGTGCTACTTATGTTCCAAGTTATTTTAGATTTTATTCTGGAGACATTCAATCTTGGCAATATAATGTTAATTCAGTTTATTATCCAAACTATCGTGCTACCGCTCTCGATGCTTTTAATTTGGTAACTATTGGCAAAGTTGATAATTATTCTGATGATGCAGGTTGCAAAGTGAATTCTCTGGAAAATTGGTATAATTCGTATTGGACTGCTATGCTTCGATTGAATATGCCTATGCCAGGAATGAACTCGAGAAATTGCTCAGGAATTGATACTCGCGGTTTGAATTCCTCATTTTTTCTTCAAACACAAAAATCTTCAACTCCAGACCCACTTCAAACAGCTTTGACCACAAGTAACGAAACATTTATTATTGCACAATGTACAAGTATTATTCGTATCGGTATGGGAATAATGATTGAAGTTGTTGTATAAAAACTAATTTAATTGTAATTGTATATAATTATGGCTGAACAAGCGGGACAAATTTTTGCTTCAAACTTAGGAAATAAACCTTTAGGAAATGTCGATGTTAAATTACCAAATATGATGTTAACTTCAGGATTTCGAAGTCCATCAATGATGATCGTTCCATGTAAAACAATTCAAGATTTACGACCACCTGCAAGAGTATCTAATGTCGATCCTATGTCAGGTTTTAAATCATATACATTAGGACACGGTGATAAAATTACAAAACAAAATGCTATGTTTTCATTTCCCAATATTCATCCATTAAACAATAAACTGGCACCTTTGGCTCCGACATTCTTTGTGAAATAAATTAAATATTATATAGTATATAATGTCTTCTTTTGGAAATGATTTTGTTTTAGATAAGAATATCAAAGTTAATAACGGTGTGTTTATTGGTGCCAAAGATAAAACAACAGTAACAACTTTGCAAATGATTGGAGCTAATATAAATATAGATATTGATGGAAGTCAAAGCGGTGACCCGGGTGTTACATTTTTGAATATGGCTGCAAAAGAAAATAAAATGAAACGGTTAGATTTCAAGGTTTGCCTATCGTAGAAGCAACTAATGTTCCTCCACCTGAAAGTATTACAAATGTAAATGGATTATATGTATTCAAAGCGAATCCAACTGATAAATTTGGAACTGTATATATGAAACTTGCTCTACCGTAAATTTAAAACTTGTATTATTATATATAATGTCTTCATTCGGAAACAATGTAGTTGCAAGTACATTTAATGGAAGTTCCACTCCATCCACAAATATTCCTGACCCTTTAACAATTAATCAACTCAATGTAAATCAAATAGGTGATAATTCAAACCCGTGTCAAACAATTCATATGGCTTCAGATTTTTTATACCGTGGAGATATTTCATTTATTGATAATTTTGATGTAAATAATCAAAGAGAATTCATGAAATTACAAACTGATGGTGATTTAAATTTAGTAAATAATGTCAATTTTTATGATTTTATTTTGAACAATCCTGCAAGTAAAGCAAAATTTTCTATAGGTTTGGATGAATTAGATAGTTCTTTTGAAATTAAATCTTTAGATCCTGTTTCTCAGTCACATAACAGACTTTTTCAAAGAGGAGGACAATCTAAAGATTTTTCCCCAATACACAAATTTGTCACGTCATAAAACGGACTTTTTCAAGGAGGGGGACAATCTAAAGATTTTTCCCCAATAAACACGAACAGCATAGGAAACCAGAAATGCGAAGCGCTGTGGCTTTTGTTCAACAAGTGACATCATCTAACGCTCCTCCCCTTATCTCTATGACGGTTTGCCCTCCAATTCTGGAGGGAAGCCCAGGGGTAGTGATTCAGCTGCATTGTGCGAGCTGTAGCGTAGGCCCAATGGCCATATTTCGGTGCACAGGGGTCAAGTAGGTACCTTGGGGTAATTTGCACGCCGGGGGGCTAAGGGGGGCGAGAAGAGCCTGCAAAACTTTTGCAGGAATTTCGGGGGTTAGTCATAGAGGTCCAGAGGGGGTCCTCGGTGTGGTGGGTGGGTGAGCAGATGGGCCGCTCTGGAGTGATTCCCTTGAGGTCTAAGGGCGTGCGAGGTACTCAAATGCACCACAGGACATCCCCAAAATTACCCGGAGGGGTGGGGGGTAGAGTGGTGGCAGAATAGTGGGGTGACAGCCCGTGGCTCGCACTCGTGGGAGGTCTACGCGACTTCTAAGTCAAAAACGGTATCGATTTTCGGGAAAAACTCGACCGTCATAGAGATATCGACCCAACTTCAAAATCGGCATCCCCGGTAGGAAATCATCATAACTTATCTACTAAGCCCTGTGGAGGTCCAGTCGACCCCCCTTGGGCCCTGGGGTGGCCGTAGACCCCTTGAAATTAAAAGGTGACTGGCCCCCGATATCTCTATGACGGTTTGCCCTCCAATTCTGGAGGGAAGCCCAGGGGTAGTGATTCAGCTGCATTGTGCGAGCTGTAGCGTAGGCCCAATGGCCATATTTCGGTGCACAGGGGTCAAGCAGGTACCTTGGGGTAATTTGCACGCCGGGGGGCTAAGGGGGGCGAGAAGAGCCTGCAAAACTTTTGCAGGAATTTCGGGGGTTAGTCATAGAGGTCCACAGGGGGTCCTCAGTGTGGTGGGTGGGTGAGCAGATGGGCCGCTCTGGAGTGATTCCCTTGAGGCTTAAGGGCGTGCGAGGTACTCAAATGCACCACAGGACATCCCCAAAATTACCTGGAGGGGTGGGGGGTAGAGTGGTGGCAGAATAGTGGGGTGACAGCCCGTGGCTCGCACTCGTGGGAGGTCTACGCGACTAAGTCAAAAACGGTATCGATTTTCGGGAAAAACTCGACCGTCATAGAGATATCGACCCAACTTCAAAATCGGTATCCCCGGTAGGAAATCATCATAACTTATCTACTAAGCCCTGTGGAGGTCCAGTCGACCCCCCTTGGGCCCTGGGGTGGCCGTAGACCCCTTGAAATTAAAAGGTGATTGGCCCCCGATATCTCTATGACGGTTTGCCCTCCAA
>LGRX02003888.1:0-17320 GCA_001247695.2 Cymbomonas tetramitiformis | reverse complement strand
GCTGCCTATACAGATTTCAGCACCCCCCCCAGTACCTGTACCTGTACCTGTGCCTACTCTTCCTAGACCCAAAGTACCTATACATGTACCTGACCCCCACAATCTCAAAATCGAGAGTACCTGAAGGTAAAGGTATTACCTGTGCAGGGCCCTGAAAATCTTTAGATTGTCCCCCTCTTTGAAAAATCCGGATTTTTATGTCACGCTTTTGTGTATAAATATAAATAAATTTTTAAAGGTTCATTTCGCCGAAAACCAGCTATTCCAAAACGAACACTGCTTTGTGTCACGCTTTTCGAGCGTACGCTTTTCGAGCGTACGCTTTTCGAGCGAGACGCTTTTCGAGCGTCACGCGTTACACCCACTCAATTTAACCCCTGTTACGCACTTTAGCGTCGTAGATGAAAACTGCGAAACGATTCGTGTGTCGTGTATAAGTATGTGTCGCACGCAGCAGTATATAATTTGATATTTAGATGAAAACTGCGAAACGATTCGTGTGTCGTGGATAAGTATGTGTCGCACGCGGCAGTATATAATTTGATATTTAGAATATTCAATACAAAGCCTCTTTATATTTAATTGGTCAATATAATTATAACATACTACGTATATATTTTTAATTTTATTGGAATTGCACAGTGTCACGACTGTCGATTATAAATATAACTTAGCACTGTATAACTTAACACTGTAGTATTATTTTTAATATGACTAAATTAATTTTAAAATAAGACGAAGACTTAATTGACGGTATAAATATTTGGATGTGGTCGACTGGACATTGACACATAAGACGTTAGACGTATGACATGACATGACATGAGACGCAGTCTGTAAAGCGTAAAGCTTCGGGAATGAAAGTTGATGACAATGTCATGAACGTCGGTATCGTGATATGGGGCGGCCAGGCCGTAGTATCGCGATGAAAATCGAAATTTGCTTCTCACATTGTTTTTGGGGGAGGGGTGTGGGGGGGGACTCCCCAGCGGTGGCCTTCGTGATCCGTGGGAATCGACCACGCAGATCGTGTTTGTATGGGGTGAGGTCGAACTCCGATGGAAAGCAAAGTTTGCTTCTCACATTTTTGGGGGGTGTGAGGGAGAACCTCCCTACGAGAAGGTGACTTCCGTTGGGAATCGACGGCTTATTATTTATTAAATTTTATTCTTTGACGCTTTTACGCTTTTACGCTTTTCGACTGTCACGCTTTTTGCGCTCACGCTCTTTTTTAATTATGACAGTAACACGACATGACATGACGTGACACGACAGTAAAGCGGGAATTTGTCACATCTTTGAAAAATCTGGTTTTTTATGTCAAACATTGTGTATAAATGTTTTGGGGGAAATCATAATCATTAGGTTGTCGCCCCTTTGCTGTCATTGGTAGACGCTGTCATCGTGTAGACGCTTCTTGATCGTTGTCATCATGCATGACGATGACGCTTTCGTTCGCTGTCATCATCCATCATGCATGACGCTTTTTGATAATCATCGTCAGCGTCATGCGTCGCTGTTTGATCTGTCACGCTTATTATAATAAATTTAAAATAAATAATTTATAATATAAAACCTGTTTAAATATTTGGATGTGGTCGCCAAGGACACATCAGACATTGAGACTCAGTGACACGCAAATCTGCGAAAATGAAGGCTGATGACACTGTCATGAACGTCGAACCATATGAGCTGGGCCCATGGCCGCTTACATTACATTTTTATTTTGGGGGGAGGAGAAGGGGTTCGCCCTCTCCCCACTGGACTGAAATGTGTTGGGGGGTGTTGGATGCTGAATGTTTGGTCGGGGGAGGAGGGCGCATGATTGGGGGGTCAATGCCATCGCATGCTTCGATCACAATTGGCCGGGTGGGGCTTGGGTGCACGAACCTATATCTTATAACCGCCGCGATCTAGTTAACCGCTTACTGCACGTCACCGTATTTATTTGGTCACCCGGTTTATCATAGTCACGATCCATCATTTTCTTTCTTTGTTCTGACATACCTTGTATCAACCCCATACCAATAAGTCCCCCACTATTCCTTGTCACACCCCTAACGACCACCCCCTCGCCCCGCCCTACACTGCAACCTGCAACCACACCACAACCCCTTCTGCCCTCTGTCCACATGTGGGCCTCTCAGTGTCTATTAACCATAGACCACTCACGATATCTAAGACAAATTTCACATCAAAATTTACAACCAATCAATTATCAAATATGATCGAATATTTAAACAATGAATCACAACTATCTTGAGATTTGAATAGTACAACACAATTTGATTTGATTTGTTTGTTCACCAATTGCAATTGACAACATATTACTATGAAATCAGCTTGAGATTTGAAAGATGAACAATTTCGCTTCATCTTTGGTTCAAAATGAAACATATTTGTTTGGCCAATTCACGGGGGACTAGATATACCGTACTGCCCCCTGTATGACATTCCTCGATGCATGTGACAGATGACTGCATTATTATTCGGCTCGAGACCGCGAGTCATAGCGACAGAGACCGCGAGTCACAACGATAGTGACTGCTAGCCACGTGTTAGAGTACTCGAGCATCACCGTAGCCGTACTCGTACAGACTTACACAGCGCACGTAGCATAAGCTACTTAGACTCTCAGACTCTCATATGTGATATCTTTACATCTTATCACCGTTTTCAGCCTCATATTTATGCGTACAGCGATAGTATTAAAACACGGATATATAGAACATTCTACCCTATATGTGTTTCATACTATCTATTAGGTTATGTTATACCACGACGCACCACTGCAATCTCTGATGTAACAACGAATTTCCAATTAGCCGCCAAAAGCAAATCGAACTGGCAGTCAGCGAAAATGTTTGAAAATTGCGACTTGCTTTTAAACTAACCCTCCGCAGGTCGGGCCGTTTTCAATTTTAACTCGCCGAAACCTTTTATGATTGGGAATTCTTTTACGATTGCCCTCTCGGCCTTTCATGTAACTTCAATGTTGAAACGCGACCCGTAATTATCACATCGCTCTGCCAAAATTTGAGGGACGCCTTAGATTTTAGGTAAATTACGAGCATTTACCGCGGAAGCGCTGGCCAATTTTTTGAAAATTAACAAAACTTGAAGAAAATCTTCATCTAAACCCCTAGGAGAACGTCTTGCGCAACATCGTCACCTTCACCGCCACCAACGGTCCGAAGGTCTACCATGTCAACGTTCACACCAACAACAACTCCGGGATCCCAACCGCCAACACAAGAACTTCAACCACGTTCTCAACGACGATTATTTACTTCACGACAACCTCTTCCCCCATCTCCAACGAACGAAGAAATCTCCATCACCATCAACGCCCTTCTTCAAGACTTCCATGCCGTCACCGCCAAAGTGGACGAGATCTCCACCACCATTACCTCACTTGGATCTGCATTTCAGCGCTCATCCGCTCAGTCCGACGAGATCCACGAAAATTACGTCACGAAGGAAGAGCTCGACGACGTCAATCAACTCAACGAGACCATCCTCAACGACTTAATCAAAGTCCGCGACGAATGCGTCAACGTCACCTCTCTGGCTCGCACTGTTGCGAGTAGAACTACTTCATCTTCGACGCCATCTTCAGTCGTAATTACTTCGGACAAGATGTTCGACGCCACCAAGGAATTGGAGACTATTCCAGAGGTTACGCCATTGCAACATCGAGATGGTGAACCACTTCCTCCAACCAAGATCAAGCACATCATGGACGACAACTCCAGCGCCTTCAACACCCGCTCCACCACTCCTGACGTCACTCCGCTCCTGAAGCAGTTGAAGACCGCCTACTATGCCCTCACGGACATTCACGAGCGACAACAACAACGTGAACTTCAATTGAACTTCCTCACCGCGGGCGGCGACATTGTGTTCAAGCGGTTCTGTGAGGCCCTGACCCGCGTGCTCACCGCCACCCGACCTGGACACGCCCCAGCACTACTTAACCTTCAACGCCGACTGAAGGACGAGCCCTACGACGGTATCTCCAATGGACTTCTAGCTCAAATTCTGCTTGCGGCCACTTGTGCCAACACACAGATTGTGTTGGCACAAATTGTGAAAGACTCCCCCCAGGCTCAGGTGGACGGCAGACTGCTTCTACTGCACGTGCACTGCCGCCTGATCACCTACCCCCCCTCCACGGACCACTCCAACCTCACCAAGGCCAAGGCCCTCCGAATCTCTCCATCACCAAGTCCGAGGACCCCGGCTTGAAGCTGAACACCTTCGCCACCCTCATCGGCAGCCACAGGCAGCTTCACCCCGCCTTCTCTGGACAGCAGGAGCAGGAGGTCCTCATCGACATCTTGCGGGCCTCCCAGGACACGGCCGAGCACCTCTTTGACATCCCCCTGTACTTCGATGTCATCCGCACCTACGAGGAGAACAACCGCATTACCTCCTCTGGCTTCCCCGGTGGTCTTCAGAAGTTCCTTGAGGCCATCGGTAATGTCTGGTACACCCGGGGCTCTGCCCACCATTCCCAGCTCCCTGGCTCTTCATCCCGCCCCCGAGCTGCCTCCATGACGGGGGAAGTCCGTGAGGGACGGCGGGGCTCGGCTGACACCACCAAGCCGAGAGAGAAGCACCCTAACGGCAAGGGCGGCAAGGGGGGCAAGGGTGGCAAGGGTACGCACCCTCGGGCCACCACACCACCTCCATCCAGGCCCCGCTCACCACTACGGGGCGGCAACAGAGCTGCCTTCATTGAGCACGAGAAGGCCATGTTCAAAGCGGCCAAGCTCAAGCACGCCGGCTCCACCAACAAGGACTCCACCCCCTCTGGCACCTGGGACCGCTTCAAGTTCACCCCCTCCGACCCCAATGACAAGTCCATCGGCCACCCCTGCCGCTCCTGCAAGTACAAGTTCAACAAGACCGTCACCCACTCCCTCGGCAGGTTCGGCTGCCCCTGCACACTGGCTGAGAGAGCCGACATGTGGGTTAAGGCCGGCCCCCCTCCATCTGTGAACCATGTCTCTGCCCCCCGCCCCTCCACACCCGCACCCTGCCACCCCACGCACCTGCCACCCCCACCGCACCCCACGCCTGCCCCTCACCCCCCACCGGCAGGTGCATCAGCCAGCTTGCCATCACAGGCGCTGGCGGGCTCTCGAGCAGGAGGTTGCACAGCTCAGAGCAGCCACCCCCTCCGCCCCCCACCGCTCTGAGCTGCACCATCCAGCTAAGGCAGTCAGCTTCCAGGCAGACCAGGAGGATGATGAGACTGAGTGGCCCGCCCTCACCAGTAAGCCCTGGATCCCTCAGTTCTCTGGCCCCTCACCTCACCCAACCCCCTCGGCTTCGGCCAACCACTTCTCCCCCAATCCCTTCAGCTCCCTCTCCCCCTCCGCCTCTCCACCCGACACCCAGTTCACCTTCCCCCAGCTGGAGCCCACCGCCCTCTTTGCATTCAGATATTTTGACACCGTCACGGCTACTGACTTGAGAGAGGACCCGGACCACGAGGACCCGGCTTGGGAGAGGACAAAGCGGCAGAGGAAGCGGGACAAGGAGAAGCAGAAGAAGGCCATTCAGCAGCAGCAGAAGCTTCAGCGGCAGCACCAGGTAGCTGAATCACTGGCTTCGGCCAACAGCACCGCCACCGCCCCAGTCCAGACAGACATCACCGTGGACTGCAACACCCAGTGCCCTGTGCCCTACCTGACTGACCTCTTGACCGGCAGCACCTCAGTGGCCTCCACCATCTCCGAGGACACTCTGGACACTGCCTCCGAGGACACTCTGGACACTGCCTCCGAGGACACTCTGGACACTGCCACCGAGGACACTCCGGACACTGCCACCACCCCTCCCACCTCCACCGCTCCCCTCCCACCACCATCACCACCCCCCGACTGCCACCAGCCTGAGCCTCGGGCCATTGGTATCCCCCCAGCCACCACAATTGCACCTGACACTGCATGCATTCATATTGCAGTGCCTGGGATGGGGATGCATTGGGAGGGCACGCATACGGACCCAGTTCACATTGCTGCCGTACACACCGCCACACCACAGCCTGGCTGTAACACTCCCTCGGTCACACGCACCCTGGTAGCCATTGCCATGCACTGGATCTCCTTCCACGTTGCTGTGCTCCTCGCACTTTTGCACATAACACTGACATACACATTCTATATGTCACCTCGGCCGGCTATCACCTTCTCACAGCCGGCCTATGCCAGTGCCACGGCACCGGCCAATGCCTCACCTCAGCCAGCCTTCGATAGTGCCACGGCACCGGCTACTGCCTCCACACAGCCAGCCTCCGGTGGTGCCACGGCACCGGCTACTGCCTCCACACGGCCAGCCTCCGGTGGTGCCACGGCACCGGCTACTGCCTCACCTCAGCCGACCTCCGGTGGTGCCACGGCACCGGCTACTGCATCACCTCAGCCGACCTCCGGTGGTGCCACGGCACCGGCTACTGCCTCCACACAGCCAGCCTCCGGTGGTGCCACGGCACCGGCTACTGCCTCACCTCAGCCGGCCCCTGGTGGTGCCACGGCACCGGCTACAGCCTCACCTCAGCCGACCTCCGGTGGTGCCACGGCACCGGCTACAACCTCACCTTAGCCGGCCTCCGCCAGTGCTACGGCACCGGCCAACCACACACAACATTTGCCCTCCGGTGGTGTCACCGCAGCCCCCGACACACTCTGTGAGCCAGCAGCTGCCTCTACACCGCCCCTGGGACACAGTGCCGATGAGGCGCTTGTGGGCACGCCCACCGATCACACCGTCTGTACTGACGGTGCAACCACCGCTGACACCCCTACATCTCTAAGCACAGCTCCCGGGGCCGACACTACAGTGGCCTCCGGGCAACCGCCTACACTCGGTGCCTCTGACAGCTCTCTAGCCCCCTTGGAGTGTACGTACCCCGGGCTTGAGAGTATTGGCCGCTGGGCCGATGTCTCCGACTCAGGCTCCGAGTCAGACACCGAGGGCTATCCGCCCCAACACACACCTCCTCCTCCTCTTCCTCCAGTATCCGACACTGACGGTACGGTGCCTGCTCAGCCCACTGCCGATAGGGCAACTACACGGGCTACAGCGGGCACCCTGCCTGCATTGGTGGACACTGACCGGCTGGCTGCTACCTCAGACACACACATGCAGCCCCCGGTCCCGTCCACAGTGCAGGCCTGTGCCGTCACACCGGATTTCCAGTTCCCTCCTATCCCTGAATCTCAGGAGGACACCTCGGAGACCACTACTAAGTGGAAGCAGTTCATGGCAGACACCCCGATCCGCACTGACACACCTCGGCCACGGCCAGACAGCTCACCCTCCCCAGAGCACTCTCAGTGGGATTTCTCAGTTGTGCCATCTCCCTCCTTCCAACAGCTTAATCAGTTCCTGGAGAACTACACCCTGACTCACCCCTCATATTGCACCAGTGACCCTGATGAGGATTGGGCCCAGTTTGAGGTCTTTGATGACCACTATTTGGGCCCCTGGGGTCAGCATTGAGGTCTACGACCCTGCGGTTGCAGCGCCGTGGGGAGAGACCTCAGCTGCACCGACAGTGCCCCGCACTGTCCCCACGGCACACCGGTCTTCCTCCCCCTGCTTGGGAAAGGCCGCCGTGCCTCCAACACGCACGGGCACCTCCTTGTAGATTCAGGAGCCTCACATCTCCTCCTGAACAACAGGGAGCTCTTCACTCAGTTGTCCCCGTGCACCTCCAGCATGACCACAGCCTCTGATCAGCATTACAAGCCTCACAGTGTCGGCACAGCCTCCATTGATTTCCAGTACACCGACGGCACTTGGATCACACTCCCCTTTCTCCAAGCCTTCTATGATCCAAATGCCCCAAACCTCCTCTCCGTCCGCCAGATGCTCAGACACGGGGCCCGCTCCCCTGACTTCATCGACCTCACATGGCACCACGGTGCTTCTATCTTTGACCTCTATGACACTGGCAGAGACTATGTTGTACACCCCAGCAGCTGGCGAGCCACCCCATCTGCCCACTCCATAGCACAGAGGAGACCCCTCCTGCAGCCTGCCCCTTCGGAGCTTGCAGAGAAGGGCACAGTCGACTGGATGGTGGCTAGGTCCGCCTACAGAGAGTTTGCTCAGCACAGTCCACATGGCTATTGTGACACAGACCTCTACACGGACGGCATCCCCTACCCACGGGGTAACACACAGTGCCAGCACTACTACTCCCTCGAGGACCCTGCTGAGGATCATGTCTGGTGCGGGCGCTCTTTCTGGGCCAACCCGCCCTTCATCAACTCCATCATCCAAAGGATGTTGATGAAGATGCTAGAGGACTTCTGGTTAGACCCTAATAACACCTCATACACGGTGTGTCTTCGGAAGTCACCATCTGCAGCCTGGTGGCCACTCACCTATCACTTTCAGGAGATAGCCACCATCCCAGCAGGCACACCCGGCTTCTTCTCCCGCCCTCGAGCTGGTACCTACTCCCCCCAGGACCTCACAGATGCAGGAGAGGAGGGCGGTGCTGACCGTGTCTTCATCCAGGGGGCTCCGTTCGACACCATCATCCTTTTCAAGGATGCCACCACAGTCCCCAGGATTGACCCTCATCAGTACCTCCATGCCTGTCTGGGCCACTACTCACACGAGTACATTGCTCATCTCTTCTCACAGGGGCTTCAGTTTGCAGTACCCAGACGACACCTATCCATGAAGACACTCAGGACTATCCTGTCAGGCTGCGGGTGTGCTCATTGCAACACCTGGAATGCCAAGCGCCCAGGACCCTTTAATGTATTTGACAGAGCCAACCGCAGACCACCTCCGGCTTTGCCAGCCAGCCACCGGCCTGTCAAATGGGAACAGTCCAAGCCATTTCAGCACATATTTGCTGACATTTGGGGCCCATGCAAACCCCCTGGCTATGACGAGTCAGTCTTCATCAGTGCCTTTAAGTGCCCCGTCACTAAAAAGGCCTTCGGATATGCCTCACCTTCTAAAGGAGGCCAACACTTCCACCTCCAGACTGTCCTTGATGACATTCAGTCCCACGGCTTCACACCAGAGACCATCACTTTCCACACAGACTGTGCCACAGAGTACACATCGGAGGAGATGAAGACACTCCTCCGACAGTACCGCATGCGTCATGAGACCGGTCCGCCATACATGCACGAGTTCCAGGCTCAGATTGAGGTGCTCTGGAGAGACATGCAGAAGATCATGAACAGCACCATGCGCACATATGATGCCCCGCTGTACACGTGGCCTCTTGCTGCACTCCATGCCATTAACACAGTCCTCAATGTCATGCCTAACAAGCACATTGGGATGGACACACCTCACCTCAGATACACTGGCCGTCACTTCGACTACACCGAGCTCCGGCCCTTCTGGTCCGAGTGCAATGTCTGGCAGGACCCCGCACAGCGCTCTAAGGCAGGAGCTAAAGCTGACACTTCGGCTAAGCTGCAGCCTAAGAGCAAGCCCTACCGCTATGTCGGGAATCTCACACCTGGCAACTATCTATGCTTTGACACAGTGAAAGGGAAACTCAAGGCTCTCTCTAGGCCTACGTTTGTCACTGACACTGCTCTCATGGCTAAGACACTTGCCAACACACACAACACTCTGGTTGATCCCGCCTCCACAGCTATCTTCACAAAGAAGCTGTACCCCATCCGACGCCCCTCAGCCCTCTCCTCCCCCGACATCCTCCAGCTTGCATGCAGCACTCACGAGTCAGAGACCTTTGCCTATGTCAAGGTCCAGTGTGCTAAACTCAGGCATCCAGTCTGGGTCAAGCTCATACACTATCTCCAGCTGGCCAAAAGCCACTATGCCACTCTCATCAGCTTTCTCAAGCACAGACACAAACATGGGGCACCTAATGTCTTTTACCCGTGTTTTGCTATGTGCTCGGCTAAGCCAGTTGACCGACAGAAGTATCACCCTGCAGTCATCGTGTCTGTAGACCATAAGCCTCAGGTCCAGCACAGGTACCGGGTGTACTTCGACTCTGCTGACTCACACTCCACCCAGTATGCAGACACCGATGCTGTCATAATCTCCCCAGACCAGAAGGCCATGCTCCTTGCCCTCAGGGATGCAGACTCGGACCCCGCAGACTTCCCGAGTGATGCCTTCATGGACGAGCCTGACCCTGCCACATACAGACAGGCTCGGCTCAGCCCTAATTGAAGACAGTGGCACAAAGCCATTCAGTCAGAGATCGACGGCATACTTCAGCCAGACAGGGCCGATCCAGTCACCGCCTTCCCTCCAGGCTCCACCGTCCTCCCCAGTAAGTTTGTCTTTAAGCTCAAGAAGCTGACAGACGGCTCCCTTGACAAGTTCAAGGCCAGATGCACCACCAGAGGAGACATGGACCGTACCTTCTATGAGGAGGCGGAGACCTTTGCCCCTACACCTCAGCTCACCACCTTCAGACTCCTACTAGCGCTCTGCCTAAAGCACAGACTCATGCCATACCACTATGATGTCTCTCAGGCTTTCCTCCAGGCTCTAATACCTGAGGATGAGCGGTACTATGTCAGGTTTCCGAAGGGGTACATTCATCCCAAAGGATATGTAGGTGCCTATATGAAGAAGGCACTCTACGGACATCGGACCTCAGGCAGACTCTGGTCAGAGACCGCACACAGATTCATGACAGACCGCTACCCTACACTCAGCAGGTCCACATATGATGAGTGCCTATACATCGGCTGGATTGACGGTCAGCTCTTCATAGTCCTCATCTATGTTGATGACTTCATTGTGGCTTGTGCCGATGAGCTGTCCAGAGCCCGCTTTCACACTGACATCATGTCCACATTTCAGGCCACCTACTCTGGTGTCCTCAACCAGTTCCTCCAGCTCAGAGTTGATGTTCAGACTGAGACACTCCCTACAGGAGAGTCATACCCGACCAGGATTGAGCTTTCACACGAGCGGAGCATCACAGATCTGTGTACTAAGTTCAGCATAGACACGGATAAGCAGCCACCTCGATCACCGATGACAGAGGGTCTCTCCCTCCCCATTCCCTCACCTGATACCATTGACAGGTCCATTGAGACACCCCTCAGATCCTTGATCTACTCTCTGCTCTGGTTAGCCAGGACAGTCAGACCCGACATATATTACCACGTCACATATCTGGCTCAGTTCTGCCACCAGCCCACAGTTGAAGCCCTCACCGCTGCCAAACGGATTCTACACTATGCCTATTCCACCAGGGACTACACACTTGCTATGGCTATTGACCCTGCAGCACCCCAGCTCACCGCATCCTGTGACTCAGACCATGCAGGAGACACGGCCACACGGAACTCAGTTTCCGGCTACTGTCTCTACTTTCACGGTGTGCTCATTGACTGGTGGTCAAAGAAGCAGAAGTCATGCACTGCCCTTCACTCTACAGAGGCAGAGTATGTTGCCATGTCAGAGGCCTGCACCTCCGCCCTGGCCATCTATAACACACTGACAGAGTTCTTTCCCTCAGATGAGCTCATCACCATCAATGTAGATAACTCAGCAGTTCAGACTCTAGTCACTCAGCGGGCACTCTCTTCTAAGCTCAAACACATTGCGGTTCGGTACCACGCGGTTAGGAACTGGTGTCAGGGGCCCCTCAGGAAGTTTACACCGGTCTGGATTCCGACTGATGACAATCATCAGTCTGACATTTTCACAAAAGCACTTCCTATCACCAAACACGGGGTTCCCATTATTGACAAGTTCACTGCCCGCCTATTGGATATTAAGGACCGGCGTGTTAAGCTGGTTGAGAGGCTACGAGCAGCTGAAGCACAGCAACTACATGCCCAACAGCAACAACTACAACAACAGCAACGACAGGATGAGATTGTCCTAGCATCACTGCAGCGGCAGAACTTGATAGGGTGACCCGAGGCGAGGGAAGGTTGGCCTCTGCGAGCATGTCTATTTCTAAAGACCCGGAGGCACCAATAGGACCAGTTCTTGCCAATGCAAATGCCTGATATATGCTTGCTCCGTTCTTCGAGTATTATGATATTTGCTTATCTTACATTACCATGCCACTGCCACACACATCCACAGAATGTGGTGGTGTCACGGGGGACTAGATATACCGTACTGCCCCCTGTATGACATTCCTCGATGCATGTGACAGAGGACTGCATTATTATTCGGCTCGAGACCGCGAGTCATAGCGACAGAGACCGCGAGTCACAACGATAGTGACTGCTAGCCACGTGTGAGAGTACTCGAGCATCGCCGTAGCCGTACTCGTACAGACTTACACAGCGCACGTACCATAAGCTACTTAGACTCTCAGACTCTCATATGTGATATCTTTACATCTTATCACCGTTTTCAGCCTCATATTTATGCGTACAGCGATAGTATTAAAACACGGATATATAGAATATTCTACCCTATATGTGTTTCATACTATCTATTACCAATCACATCGATTGATACATGAATAATTGATGAAATCAGAGTTTGCTCAAGGTAATTTCAACCATCAAATTGGTATAAAATGCAAATAATTGTTGATACGCTACAAATGTAACACATTTGACAATTGGCATGCTTTGATGACGACATTTGGCGATCGTTATGGCCACACACACATTCATCTAAATTTGTGACAGTGCCCCTATGAGTGCCCCTATGTATCAACATATAAATTACCAACGACTCTTATTGTTATCATTTCTGAATTCAAAAATATACATCAAAGCAACTTTAACTACAACATGTCTCAATTTTCCAAAACTTGGTTTGGCACCCTGAAGACTAAGTTTGAGAACGATGAAGACCTATCCAGTCTTAAATTCCGTGTTTTTGCTATATGCGAAAGCAAATCACGCAGCTTATCACGTACCAAAGATAAGCAACCCGTGGTATCAGTCACTTTTAGAGATGCTCCTGGCGACGTTCTCATGGCCACTGGGTGGAGGCTCATGGCTGGGGCAACCCTACAGGACGTAGCTCCTCTACTGGAGCACGTGGAGGTGGGCAAGCTGTACGACATTTACATGTCCTCCGAGACATTTTACAACTTGAGCCTGGCCTCCCAGTATGAGCTGTCCAGGAACATCGCGGACATCTCTGGCGCTGTCCAGACCCTGGAGGCCATTGTGGAGGTCACCAAGGACCTGCCCCATGCTTTTATCAAAGAATGGGGGCTACCTTCAACCTGGATCAGCAATCGCCAGGTTCTCACTCTCGACAGCGATAGTGAGGACGAGGATTACGTGACCCCTCCTCCCCCACCACCAAAAAGGCGCAAAGGCAAGGGCAAAGCCAAGGTCGCCTTGCCATTTCCTGATGGCGCAGGTAAATTATAATTGTCTATTTGTCTGTTGGGTTCAATGTGGCTCTGAACTGAATAATTCTGTTGTATATTTACTAAAAATGTTTCGTTGTTGTGCTTGATTGTGCAGGTGCTTCGTGCGCTGGCGCAAGCGAGGCACCTACTGGTGCTGCACCCATGTATCTTACCATGGTTGCACCACCCGTTGGCGATGTTGGCGATCCCATTCCTGGAGGAGTCCCTGCTGCTGCTGGCGATATTGCACCTACTGGCCAAGCGCCTAATGTTGCACTTACTGTTGCACCTACTGAAGATGTTGCAATGGCAGTTGGCGCTGGCGAAACTGGCGCTGGCGTTGGCTCTGTTGACGCTGGCGATGTTGACGCTGTTGACGTTGACGCTGACGCTGTTGCCACTGGCGCGATCGTGAACATGGAAGCAGCGCCTGGCGCTGTAACTGCAGCTAAGAAAGGAAAAAAGGCCAAGGCAAAACAGAACTAGACTAGTAGTATAGTATCTGTTGTGAGCGAAAGTAGTTGACAATCATCATTTAATGGTGTCTGATTTGGTCGTAATTTGTTTGTAAAGAAAAAAAACAATTGAAAATGTTTTGTTTTAATATTTCACACTGTTAATGTAAATGTTGCTATCGTATAGATTTGTAGGGTTGTAATTTTGATTGAACTCGTAAATGAAACGTAATTTCTTATTGTACTTCTAACGGTCATTTAACATTTACAATTGCGTGCAATAATTACATCAATCTGATTCGATCGACGTCATATTCTTTAGATTAGCTGTCATCGTTTTATTTCCCGTTGGTGGCAGTCGATCTGCCGGCCTGATATTTCCCAAACGTAACTCTCAAGCACACCACCGCTCCAAGAATGTTACGGCTAGTTAGCTGCCATTTACCGAATAAATCAGCAAACTCACTTTTTAGATATTCTAATCCAGAAGGCAACGCTGTAACCGTAACGAGACTGTCCTAAGTGGTCGCGGGATATCGAAGAAATATTTTCCTATTTGCTTTGAGTTTGCTGAATCTTGGAAACTCGTCTGGGCACTGCGTTGCGCAAAGCGACTTCTACTGTCGGGCCCATGTGAAGAGCGGGTGCAAGTTTAAGAAGATTTTGTAAGAAAACTGGGGCGTAACTGGCAAAACATGTTGATAGTACGGTACGAATCACTGCCTAGATGCTTGCTATGCTGCCATAATTGATCATCAGCGCACTCTTTTCAATTTCCAGCGTGGCTTAAGCATATTGCACTTTCCACCAACATTTCAGAGAAAAAGTTATTTCGCCTGATATGACTGATATGACAGGTGACGCATTTAGTGACGCACACTGACGGACCTACTCGCGTAGCTCTGAAGTGGTGGCTGAAAGTAAGTTTGATGGCATTATTCTTTCGCCAACTTCCTTTGCTTGCAGTAAGTTTCAGTTGTTACATAATGTACAGTGTGCGGTTTTCGATCTGATAGTTGGGGGGTGATTTGAGTGCTTATTCGAGTCACCGGTGCTTTTAATAAATCTTCCTAGTCTAAAAAGGCGTCCTTTTAATTTGATTGTAACTCCGTTGCTTGCAACCTTGGATCGTTCGGATCAACCTTAGCCCGAAGTCTCACTTTCTATAATGTTTTCGTTTCGCAGATACTGCAAGAATCAAGCAAGGCTCTTGGGTTGCAAGTTTTAACGAATTTGCCAGAAAACTGGCGCGCAACTGGCAGAAATTTTGATAGTCGGTACGAGCACTCCCTAGAAGCTTGTTATGCTTGCCGTTAGCTGTCGAAGGACAACAACAGGAAGGTTCATACACACACACACACAGTTTGAGTTCTACGTGAAGCGTGTTGTCGTCTGCATTTCATATCAGATACTTTGCTGCTTGATCACATTATTCTGAGCATAAGGACGCGCTGACAGCAACCAAACACTTTTTAGGCGCTACTAAATTCAATATTGGGCTTCAGAATCTGTGTAGTGTAAAGATCGCGACGGAATGGAAGAAACGGGAAAACTTAACGCGTTTCTAGTAAAGTATGTCCTCGGATTATGCAAAGCGAATATGCAGTACTTACCTCGCAGTTACCTCAATTCCTTTGTTTGTTAAGTGCAGGACTCCCGAAAGAGAAGACCTCAATCAATACTGGTACTCGCAGCACACAATAGACACCATACGAAAGGTATACGAGCGAGCAGTTGTAGAAGTCTTGTGTCGATTTGGGCAATACGCTTGCTTGACGACTAAAATTGGGATTCTAACTGTGGATCAGGAACTCGAGAAGTCCTTCAAACGGATAGCCTTCCTGTCGACCCCGAGCATATTTTTCTCCCTGAAGGATAAAGCTCTCCGGAAAAACTGCGTTTTGTTCGACGTAAGGCACAGTGCTTTCTTCACTCCTGTAGCCGACTGTCAGCCTTATCTTGCGTAGCTAGGAGTGGAGTAAGCACGATAATTTTGCAACACGGTCCCTCGATTCATGTCCGATGGCCTCTGAAGACAAAACAAGCACGTTTGTAGCTTGCGAAACGACGCTTTTCATCTGACAACCCGTTTTACCCCTTAAACAGCTTGATGAACAGTGGACCAAGTTGCCAAATAACGTAATTTATGACTTCAACAAGCCCTCAGAAATTCCTTCGGATATTCACCACTCTTTCGACTGCGTCGTGATCGACCCTCGTTTCATCACGCGCGAGGTTTGGGAGAAATACACGGAGGTAGATCACTTCCTTCCTACTCAAATGTCTTCTCACAACTTGACTGGAGTGGGCCCTTTTTTCGTCTACACCTTGGGTGCTGATAAATTATTTCTGCGTAACGTGACGCTACACGATACACTACTGGAGTTCTTATTTCAACCCACCTTTCGTATTGTTCTATCACAAGTGGCACCCTGCCCTCCTCATGCCCTCAGAGACAAGCGTGTACTTGTTCAAAACCCGTCTCGTCATTAGGACTTCGGACAAATAAGGAAAACCGCTGTACCCATAACCCACGCTGATGCTGGAACCCGTGCTGAGCTAGCGTCAAGTGTCAATTCAGAATTTTAGGCTAGCTTGTTATGCTGCCGTATTTCAACCATCATTTTACTCACTTTTAACTTTCCAACGTTACCCAAAAAAGTCCCTTGTGGATACAATTTCCATAACCTCAAAGAATAAAGAGGTCATGCCAAGTGTATTAACCATGAAGTAGTTCATAAACAGTGCACTACCCCTTAGAAAGAGGTCCATGCACAGTGCAGTTTATCTCTGTCATATTCTAAGGTGAGACTGCCACCGCATTGGAAATGGAACTAAGTTCGATTGACGTGCAGTTGTAAGGATACAGTTACCGATAGTTGATTTGACTGCTGGGTGCCTTGTCTTCAGGGTTCTTCGACCTATGTGAAGACGCCTTTACCTTTGCCTCCCGTAATCACTGTCCTACCTGGACCGTAACCTCCTGGCATTTTCGGCGTCGACTTTTGTGATATCACCTAGCTGGTGGTTAAAGCACCGTGGCTCGCATATTCAGAGGTGAGACACCCACTGCGATGGAAGTTGCACTAAGTTGGTTGGATGACAACTCAAAAATTGAAACACAGAGTTGCTCTGAGTGTTGTTTTCTGTAACTTCACTGCCGATGGGTGATGTTGGGGTTGCATGATCCAGGAAATATTTGGCAAGGCTGGGTCATTCCTTGAGTCCAACAGCTTGGTGAGGTTTGCATCAGCTCGACTATTTAGAGGTGAGACTGCCACCGCTAGGATAAACCGCATAGGAAGTGGGTTGAGGTAAAATGCGCGCTCGAGAAGGAAAGGTTGAGTTGGGGTGTGCACACGCATAGGAGAGGGGTTTAGGGGAGGGTGCGCATACGTATAGAGGAGGTTGAGGTGAAGGGCGCGATCGCATAGGGGGTGGGTTGAGTTGAAGGTGCGTGTCATAGTAGGGGATGGGTTGAGGTGGAGAGTGCGCACACGCATAGGGCGTAGGTTGAGCTGGAGGGTGCGCACACGCATAGGAGGGG
>LGRX02003885.1:0-52022 GCA_001247695.2 Cymbomonas tetramitiformis | reverse complement strand
GCGTGCGCGGTGTGCTGCTCCCAGGCACGCGCATCAACCTCTGCAAGGAGGCCCGATGCGCCTGGACGCGGTGCACACGCTGCGCGCTACCCCCAGGCACCATGCGTCTGGTGTGCCTCGCGGGGCAGCGGCGCGTCACGCAGCCCGAGACAGCACAGCGAGAGCTGCTGCCTCATGGCGGTGCGCCTGGCGCGCTCGCGGTGGCTGCCATATCCGCCACTCGCGGCGCGCTCTCTCCTCCCCAAAAGAAAAGCGGTCCGCTCCCGGACGCTTCACTCTCGGTGGCCCTAAGGGGAGGGCGCGGGTGAGCACCCCGGTGTGCTCACCTCGTGGCGACACGCATGCAAGGGTGGGCCTCCTTGCGGGCGCGTGGCGATGCGTCCCGTCGAGACGGGTGCACTCGCCCGGAGCTTGGGGCTCGCCGGCCTCATCAGCACCCCGAGTGTGGGTGCCGCGCTCCGCGCTCGGCGGCGGGGCATGCGTGCGCGGTGTGCTGCTCCCAGGCACGCGCATCAACCTCTGCAAGGAGGCCCGATGCGCCTGGACGCGGTGCACGCGCTGCGCGCTACCCCCAGGCACCATGCGTCTGGTGTGCCTGGCGGAGCAGCGGCGCGTCACGCAGCCCGAGACAGCGCAGCGAGAGTTGCAGCCTCATGGCGGTGCGCCTGGCGCGCTCGCGGTGGCTGCCATCTGCCACTCGCGGCGCGCTCTCTCCCCCCCAAAAGAAAAGCGGTCCGCTCCCGGACGCTACTCTCTCGGTGGCCCTAAGGGGAGGGCGCGGGTGAGCACCTCGGTGTGTTCACCTCGTGGCGACACGCATGCAAGGGTGGGCCTCCTTGCAGGCGCGTGGCGATGCGTTCCGTCGAGACGGGTGCACTCGCCCGGAGCTTGGGGCTCGCCGGCCTCATCAGCACCCCGAGTGTGGGTGCCGCGCTCCGCGCTCGGCGGTGGGGCATGCGTGCGCGGTGTGCTGCTCCCAGGCACGCGCATCAACCTCTGCAAGGAGGCCCGATGCGCCCGGACGCGGTGCACACGCTGCGCGCTACTCCCAGGCACCATGCGTCTGGTGTGCCTGGCGGGGCAGCGGCGCGTCACGCAGCCCGAGACAGCACAGCGAGAGCTGCTGCCTCATGGCGGTGCGCCTGGCGCGCTCGCGGTGGCTGCCATCTGCCACTCGCGGCGCGCTCTCTTCCCCCCAAAAGAAAAGTGGTCCGCTCCCGGACGCTACTCTCTCGGTGGCCCCAAGGGGAGGGCGCGGGTGAGCACCTCGGTGTGCTCACCTCGTGGCGACACGCATGCAAGGGTGGGCCTCCTTGCAGGCGCGTGGCGATGCGTTCCGTCGAGACGGGTGCACTCGCCCGGAGCTTCGTTGGGGCTCGCCGGCCTCATCAGCACCCCGAGTGTGGGTGCCGCGCTCCGCGCTCGGCGGCGGGGCATGCGTGCGCGGTGTGCTGCTCCCAGGCACGCGCATCAACCTCTGCAAGGAGGCCCGATGCGCCTGGACGCGGTGCACACGCTGCGCGCTACTACCCCCAGGCACCATGCGTCCGGTGTGCCTGGCGGGGCAGCGGCGCGTCACGCAGCCCGAGACAGCACAGCGAGAGCTGCTGCCTCATGGCGGTGCGCCTGGCGCGCTCGCGGTGGCTGCCATCTGCCACTCGCGGCGCGCTCTCTCCCCCCCAAAAGAAAAGCGGTCCGCTCCCGGACGCTTCACTCTCGGTGGCCCTAAGGGGAGGGCGCGGGTGAGCACCTCGGTGTGCTCACCTCGTGGCGACACGCATGCAAGGGTGGGCCTCCTTTGCAGGCGCGTGGCGATGCGTCCCGTCGAGACGGGTGCACTCGCCCGGCGCTTGGGGCTCGCCGGCCTCATCAGCCCCCCGAGTGTGGGTGCCGCGCTCCGCGCTCGGCGGCGGGGCATGCGTGCGCGGTGTGCTGCTCCCAGGCACGCGCATCAACCTCTGCAAGGAGGCCCGATGCGCCTGGACGCGGTGCACACGCTGCGCGCTACCCCCAGGCACCATGCGTCTGGTGTGCCTGGCGGGGCAGCGGCGCGTCACGCACGCAGCCCGAGACAGCACAGCGAGAGCTGCTGCCTCATGGCGGTGCGCCTGGCGCGCTCGCGGTGGCTGCCATCTGCCACTCGCGGCGCGCTCTCTCCCCCCCAAAAGAAAAGCGGTCCGCTCCCGGACGCTACTCTCTCGGTGGCCCCAAGGGGAGGGCGCGGGTGAGCACCTCGGTGTGCTCACCTGGCAAAATTTTGAGAAAATGGACAGAAGTGCGCCCAAAGACTGTTTCAACCATGTCTGAGGGTCCCCTTCAACATTCTTTCAACTCCAAAAGTGACTCTGACCACCTCAGCTACAGCCAGCGAGTGTACAGCACCAACAGCCACTTTCTGGACTCCTTAACACTGTGTCTACTTTTATTCCCTGTTGAATAAAAGTAGACTGAAGACCTGCCTTAGATATCGGTTGTGTGCGGTTGGGTGAATCCGGGATGAGCGTTGGCAGCGTGATCCTTGGTGAAACCCTTTTGCTACGCTGATGAGCAGAGGAATCACGAGACCCCTGTACGCCATTGTATGTGTGATTATGCTTTAGTCGTGGTTTCAGGGGAAAGTCCACTCCTAACGGGGGGAGAGTTGTGCCAGGAGGCACGACGTACCTGCTGAGACACCCATAGTAGGGGGGGTCTGATTTCGATGAGAATAAGAGTAGCGAACTATTAGGGAAATTAGTGAGTGGATGTGACATTGCCTGAGCGAACAGTTGGGGGAAATAATCTGTGAGCTCAGAGGAGAGAATAAAGAGAGGCAACAGAGTTGGTCTCTCGGACTTGGACAGCAAATGATATAACTCTTGCTGTCTGGGTTTATGTTAAATAGTATATCTGAATATAGGGATTTCTTCAGCAGTTGACACTTGGACCTCTTCAGGAAGACGCCCTTCTCTCTGCACGTCAGGAGCAGCTGCTTGACGTGCTCGTAGTGCTCAGCGGCGGTGTTGCTGAAAACGACCACGTCGTCAATGAAGATACGGACAAAAGGAAGATGACCAGAGCTCGCTGCATCCGTCGCTGGTATTGAGACGGCGAGTTCTGCAGCCCTTGTGGCATGACCAACCACTCATATGATCCCATCTGGGTGGTGAAGGCAGTCTTCTCAACATCTCCTGGGGCCATCGGGACCTGCCAGAAGCCATCCACCGCGTCGAATGAGGAGAAGAATTTAGCACCCTGCATCTCATCGAACATCATCTGGATGTCCGGAAGAGGGTACTTGTCCTTCACTGTCTGGCGATTGAGGAGTCGGTAATCAATCACCAGTCGCAGCTCCTTGGGATTCCCTGGCTTGGGGACCATCAGGCAGGGAGCTGGGTATGGACTGGACGAGGGTCGGATATAACCCTTGGACATCAAGGTCTCGACGCGCTCTCGGAGTTGGCGGAGTTCCTCTGCGGACTTCTTGTAGATGCGCTGACAAGGTGGCCCCTGTTTGCTCAGCTCAGGGTCCAGGTGAATGTTAGCCTCGTCTTGAGGATCGTGTCTCAGACCATCGATGTCCGGCAGGGCAGTCGTCGTCATCTCCTTCTCATACTCCGGACCCCAGAAGTCTTGGAACTTGAGGGTCCACTCGGGGTCCACATCCGCGTCTTCAGTGTCCGCAGCAGGTCTGGCCTCTTCTGTGTCGACAGCCGTCGCTGCGAAGGCGGAGGTCTTATCGCCTTGGGATTTCTCGGCCATCATGAGCCAGGCGGGTTGTATCCCAGGGTCATCGTTGCCACGCATCTTTTGCGTCTCCGCGTACACCAGGTACTTCTTCAGCTGGGCGGGGGTCAGGAACACTTCGTCCACCAATCCCGCACAAGCAGTGCCTTTTGGAGACTTGTCTCCAGGTGCCTTCCCAGGAGAGCAACCTGTGATGGTGACGCGATCTCCAATCTTGCCGCCGCGGGACTTCCTGAGGAAGGACACAGAACCGTTTCCCTCATAACCCAAGGTTACGGGGGAGTGACTGCGCAGCCACCTTCCGCCGATGATAACGTCCACTTGTATGCCCAGAGGTAGAATTCGAAGGGCAAGGGCATTCTCCGTGTAGGTGCCCGTGGTGGTGTGCGTGTTAAACTTGGCGTACGCGGTGGCGCCTGTGATCTTTACAGATCCATCCGCTAAGGTGACTCGCATCTCGGAGCCAGCCCGTGTCGTGAGGCCGCATCGTTTAGCACTCTGCTCCGAGATGAAGTTGTCAGAAGCTCCCGAGTCAATCAGCACCTTGACCGTGTGTCCTCTGAGGGTTGCATAGAACACCAGTAGCAGCGGTCCCTCTTCATCATGCGCCGCTGCGAGAGTCCCCTCAATGTCGGTCTTCCACTGAACTCCCCCATCCGTGCGTATGCTTTTGCACTTGAGGTTGGGGAGAAGGTTGTCCGAGGCGTCGCGACACTCCTTCGCCGTTTGCCTACACGCGGCGTAGAACTCCTCATCCAGCAAGTCGATGTCTTCGGTCGGGTGGCTGATGAGATTGTCTGCGCTCGCTGTCAGCAGGGCGCCCGTTGAAATGCATTCGTTCGGGGTGGGGCTGACATGAGTGGTATCGCTGGCGGTGGGGCTCACATGAGTGGTATCGCTGGCAGTGGGGCTCACATGAGTGGTGCCGCTGGTGGTAGGGCCCACGTGGGTAGTGCTCACTGTAGGGCTCACATGGGTTGTGCCACTTGCTGTGGGGCTCACGTGGGTAGTACCGCTCACTGTGGGGCTCACATGGGTAGTGGCGCTGTGGGTGAGACTGGTGTGGGAGGTCCCGCTGTGGCTGAGGGGGTCCTCGTCATTCTGCTGGGGGCTGCTGGTGGAGGGATCGAGGGCGAGTTGGTGGGAGCTCCGGTGGTTCCCTTCAGCCCTCGCCTCATGGGTCCCAGCTACCGCCATCTGCTGGGTGTAGCGGAGCGAATCGACCGAGGACTCCTCTTCCATCGCCTCGGGGTCTTCAGCGATGGGGTGGCTGTCCAGACGGGGCAGCGCATCCTCTACTTCGTGCGTCCTGGCGGTGGTCATCTGCTGGGTGAAGCAGAGCGAACCGGAAGTAGAGGTCTCCTCTGCCACTTCGGGCGAAGATTGAGCGCAGTCGGGTGGATCTTCAAGGTTTCCTCCCGGGGTAGTCGGCGCGTCAGCGGCGTGGAGCGAAGATGCCATCTCCAGTGTGGGCTCGACCAGCGGGGGCGAGGGAGGGGATGCTCCTAAAGGGCTGGGGCCCAGCTTCCTCATCTTGTACTGGTGCACCGCGTGCAGACTGCACCAGGCGCCAGGCAGGCACACGTCCCCTGCTGTCCCGGGTATCGTGCCCACTTCAGTGTCCAGGGTGCAGAGAGATGCCGAAGACCTCGCGGCTGCTCTTCGCACGCCCTCCTTTTCCCACAGTCTGTTGCCGGGGGAAGAGTCCGGACTCGAGGTGGCGATCGCCTCCAGCTGCTCGGCGGGCGACAACTCCCTCCAGGCTGCGTAGAGGTCAGAGGAGCTGACGCTCGAGGGCTCGAGGGCTTGTTGGCGGCCGTCGTGCGAGAGGAGGTGCCACAATGCCATGCGCTGATGACCCTCTCTGCGATCTTGAGGTTCGCGGGCGATGCGTGTTCTCTCCGCCAGCTGGTTGGCGCGGTTCACGTGCTCCTCTGGCGATCGGCTCCCAGAGCGTATGCGGCTGCGGGTGCGCTCCCACATCTTGTCCACCAGGGCTTTAGCAGCTTCTGGAGATTTACGCAGAGCTCTGCGAACCCTTTGCATGGCAACCTCAAGGGGGAGGGAGTACAGTTCCCTCTTCCAATGCCACGCAGTTAGCCTCTTCCGCGGGTCCGCGAGATTGGACTGATAATTGGGTAGTGGTAGAACAGCACGCGGCTGGGGGCGAAGATCACGGGGCCCTCCAAGGTTGCCACCCATGATGGGGGGGCCTGTGTCGGGGGACTCGCCGGCCCCTCCGACCCTCGATCCTTGCCTGTGTGTAAGCAAGCGAAGCGGCGTATGAGTGGCTGGGGAAGCAGGACAGACGTACGGTCCGTCTCTCTCTCCCCAATAAATCCCGGTCCTACCTCCTCCAACACTCTGACTTTTCTCGCACGGGAGATAAGTTTAAAGGCAGAAGAGGGAAGGCAGCGCCACCAGCAGCAGGGGCGCAGCAGACGGAGGACATCGTGCAAGCGCTGGAGAGCAAGCTCTCCAACCAGTGGGCGAAAGCTGCGAAGGGCGGGGCCGGTGACGAGGCCATCAACGAGCTCCGCAAGGCCGTGGAGAAGCTCGAGGGCACGTGCAAGAGCGGCTTCACGGACAGCGTTGAGGCCACGAACAACGTCTCCAGCAAGGTTGACGAGGTCAAGGACTCCGTGATCGACCTCACTGAGGAGAACCGAGTGTTCCAGAAGCAGCATATTGGAATCTCCAGCGAAATATTAACGTCCTTCAGCAACTCCAACAACGCGCTGGCCAAGTTGCTGAAAGGGCACCGCACCCCCGAGCCGGCAAAGAAAAATCTACGCAGGCCACGGGAAGCGAGCGAGCCATCTGACAGCGACGGAGGTATGGAGATCGACGAAGAGACGCTGTCGGAGCTCAAACGTCTGCAAAAAGCACGGGTAAGTTCCCTCGGGGAAAAATCATCCTCACTGGATAAAGGACCCCTCGCATATGGCGTTGAGGGCAACAGCACAGGGACACACAATCTGACTGAAAAGTTTGAGCATCGGCTCCGAAATCAGGCACAAGACGAAAAGTGGAACCCCACCACTTGCGTCACTGAACCAGTCCGAACACAGCACAAGAGGAAGGGAAATCAGCTGAATAAGTACTGGCTGGGTTCCTGTGTGCATCGCAGGCCAAGGCAGACGAAAGGAAAAAACTGGAGCAGCTGGAACAACAGCTGGCAGAGCCTCGCTCCAACCGAAGCCAACGCTCTAGGAGCTGACAGAAACAGCCTGGAGGAGGCCACATCCTGTATAGGCCCTTACAGTTTTGAAGCTAGGAAAAGCCCTGTATACCAGAAAATCCTGGTTAAACAAATACCTGAAGTAAAAAGTAAATCTGCTAAATCCAAACCTGCTGCTGGTAATAGTGCATCGTGCCCACACTCCTGCACAGTGCCGATCGGAACCCAGGCTGCAAAGCCCACGACTAGACACCAATGTGAAAGGGCTAGCAATAACACAGGCACCAACTGCCACCACACTGTTGACACGGTAGCATCATCAAACTTAATACAACATAGGGAAAGGGCGGGCACACCTGGCACAAGAGCTGCAGAAAATAACATAAAACATACAATGACATTAAGTAGCTGCAGTTGCAATAAAATACACTATGAGATAGTAAACAGAGTTAAAGCGACAAGCGGGGCACCCGAGACCAGTTCCCCGTGCACAAGGGAGGTAAGCAGCAGAGAACACATTCAGGAACTCCCACTGGGACAAGAGGGGAACCCTAAGCCTACCCTAAGAGAAATAAGCACAAACCAGCCCCAGCGAGTGGAGACAATGGTCAGCCTTACAGGAAAGTTACTATGGGGACTTTATTGCAAGATGGCAGACAGTATTCACACTTTCAGGAGTAACCGGCAAATTACGGCATTTAGCGAATTGCTCCAGGAGCTCTACGTTAAAATACGAAGTTTTGTAAAAACAGCTCTGACGAAGCAATATTTCAAGGAGACAACTGGAAGTCGAACACAAAGACATATTGGGAAGAATGAGGTCCAGATATATGGTAGTAAGGACGGAATGATGCTGCAGGCAAATGTAACGCGTAACAACAAGAAGAACGAGGGGTCGGGGGAACATGCACACTGGCGAAACGACGGGGATAGTAACAACAAAAGGAACCCACAGGATACACTGAATGGAAATAGGAGAACTGCAACAACCCGTACAGCCATATGGAGGAAAACAAGGGGAAACCCTAACCCAAATGGGGCTTACCTACAGAAAAGGGAGGGAATAGGGGCACATAAAAGCAAAATTAGACGGAAATATTTTACACAGGGCCTACAAATGGCAAAATACGAACATGAAATGAAAATGAACTTGAACGGACGACTTTGGACATTTAGCGAATTGCTCCAGAAGCTCTACGTAAAAATTCGAAGTTTTGTAAAAACGACCCCAGCAGAGCAATATTTTAAGGAGGCAACCAAGAGTTATGCACAAAGATATATGGGGAAGAATGAAGCCCAGATATGCTGTAAAAAGAACGGAACAACGCTGCAGACATGTGTAACGCGTAACAAGGAAAACCGCGTTAAGCCAGAAGAACATGCACACCGACGAAACGATAGGGACAACAATAACAGGAGAAACCCACAAGATACATTGAAAGGGAAAAGGCCAACTATGACAGCTTACACAGCCATATACAGGGAAATGAAAGGAAACCCTAACCCAAAGGGTCAGTACCTACAGAAAAAGGGGGGTAAAGGTGCACATAATGACAAAATTAGACGAAAAAATTTTACACAGAGCCTACAAATGGTAAAATGCAAACAACAAATGAAAATGAGCTTGAACGGACGACATTGGATATTTAGCGAATTGCTCCAGAAGCTCTACGTGAAAATACGAAGTTTTGTGCAAATGGCCCAAAAGGGGAATTACTTTAAGGGGACACCCATAGGGTATATACGAATAAGTATTGAGGAACACGAAGTTCAAAAATGCAACATGCAGGGTGTGAGGGGACAAAATGAGCGTGTAACGCGTAACAAGGGAGGCGGTATGGGGGGAGGAAAACATACCCGAAGGAGATGCGTGGCAAGTAATGGACACGAAGGCAACTCACGGGGCACACTAATGAAAGCAATACTTGCAATTTGTGTTGCAGCTACGTTCCTGACGAAAATTACTGGTGGAGGAAGAATAACGCCAGCACAAAAATTAACGCAATGGGTACGGGTAACAGCATGCAGGAAGACTAGCAGAAAGGTGGGAACGGGGATGCAAAAAGAAACACCGGAAAGGGTGCGAGTGACATGCTTGCAGAAAAGGAACACAGCAGCAACAACGATAACCAGGCAGGTAACTGAAACAAGAAAGGGAAAGGAAAAAATGCCAAGAGGGGAGGACAACCGAAGCCAAGGAACAACACAGGAAAAGCCCTCAAAGGGAGTGCTGGGTGAAGCTCCGGAAAGGGAGCATGCAGCACAGTGCATGCAGAAACGAAGCACAGCGGCAACAGCAAAAACCCGGCAAACAGTTGAAACTGGAAAGGTAAGTGAGAAAATGCCAAGAGGAGTCAGCGACCAACGCCAGGAAATAACACAGGAAAAGCCCCCAAAGGGCCCCAGTTGGTTAGCCACAACAGAAGAGGGGGAACGAAGGGCGAACTTCAGAAGAAACCTCACATATTACCTACGGGCGAACCGGCAGGAGCACGCACATGCACACAAAAGGGGAAGGAGATATTGGAGTGAACATGAGAAAGGGAAAACATGCAGATGGGTACAACGTACCAAATATGACAGACCACAACTGGTCAGAAGCAACCAGGTAGTAAGGCAAGAAACAAAGGACAGGGACAATAGTAAGTGGGCGCGAAGACATGGCGAGATGCGCCGAATGAGAAGGGAAGGCCAAAACATAGCGAGAACGGTGGGAGCCCAGATAATGAGCATGCATGTAACACTAAGTGTGCTGGGCACTCTGGCTAAACGGAAGGAGCAGGCACAACTGGCAATGAAAAACCCTCGGCAAGAGGTACCGCAGGTCAAAGCGGTGAATGAAATGTCTACGGCAGCACGAGGAGCAGCCCTGGGTACAAGACCCAACAGGAAAGCTGAACAAATTGAGGAGACGGGTAGATATGCCGAAGCGACACCACAGCCCTCACATATAGGGGGGGGAACATGCTCGAACGAGAAAATGGAAGGACAGTACCCCAAGAATTCTGTCACGCAGGGAATATTTGCCAAGGACGGAAAACTGAATATGCACCAAGTGGACCTCGCGCTCGAAACACTGGAAGACAACCCTCCGGGTTCAACAACCATGCAAGAAATACTGAAGATGCTGAGGGAAAATGACAAAAAATTTCTGGAAATGGTAAAAGAAAAAGTCGCCAAAAAGGGTGGCACCCAGATACCAGTGGTAGGAAACGGACACTGGCTACTACTGATGGTAGGAGTCTGCGTCGCAAAAGATAACAGCACGTTGCAGGCCTATGTATACGACTCTATGGGCATGGAAAGACAGACACGGAAGAAAACCGCCCAAGGGCACACGAGGATGGCGGAGGAACTGCAAGGAGCAGTGAGTGCATGGGTAACGGGCAACAAGGAGGCAATGGGGTGCCTGGAAGCTAGAGCCACGCCGATGTACGACAGGCACCAACACGATGCATTCAGCTGCGGCGTCTGGGTGATATATATTGCGGAGCTATGGCAACAGTGGCTGTTAGAAAGGAACGGAGCCTGGATACAACATGTGTACACGAACACACTCCAAACCAGTCGATGCGTGACAATACACACCACGGAAATAGTGAATAAATGCAGAGACAGATTCAGGCCAAAGATAAAGTCGGCCATAATGAGGGAAAATAAGCCACAAGCAGAACAGGACACGGACGAAGTTGAGCTGACAAGGGAGGTCCCAGCAAGGACTGGGGCAAAACAGGCGCGAACCCAAGGAACGTGTGCGGCGGATACCTTCATGAGGGAGGTGGGGCGTGGCCGCACAGGGGAACAGGTGGAGGACACAATGCGACAACAAGGGGTGGGCATACAAACGATAATGAACGTTCAGGAAGCACTTCAAGCGCTACAACAAGACACTGAAGCCCTCATAGATGAAACAATGAGCAAACTGTCGACAGATGGCCGAACCCAAATAGCAATAAGAGATGGAGAAAAATGGGCAATGATGATGCTCACAATAACACGCCAGGACATGCAGGCGCATGTGTGGCTGCCCACTGGAGGAATAGAAAAACAGGACGAACTGCTAATAGCTATAGATGTCTGGACCATACTGCGAGAAGCCTACGACCTGCAAAAGGTGAAATATAGTGAACTAAAAACACATAGCACACCACCAGAATGGGAAAGATTCAGTCAAGGTGAGCAAGCGATAAGAGTGGCAGGGAGCTGGAAATACTGGCATGTTGACGGCAAACCAGGACACTTCAAACTCGGGACTAGAAACACGGCACGGCTGCAGGGGGAGACTCGGGAGACGCGGCGGACGACAGAACAAACAACTGGGCTGGCCGAGGAGGACATGAAAAGTGATGAACCGAAGGAAGATGGCAGGGCACCTACTACGGAGCAACACGCCACGGGCGAAGCAACGGAAGAAAAGAACACAAGTACCACGGACAAGCTAGTTCAGGCCACGCTACGGTTCCTTCCGATAAGCAAAGAACAAGCAAACGAAAGGCTAAAGAAGGAGGAGGGAACGGCGACAGGAAAAAAGCTGAGGCCTCCCGCGAACGCCAAGAAATACCCGCCACCTACTACAACAACGAAAATGAACAAAAGGGACAATGAGGAAACCAAAGGGTCCCTGGAGGCACAGAAGCAATGGGGTGGGAACATGCCAAAAACGGAGAACCTAAACACTGAAGAAATGGGAGAAGCACAACAACACACCATAAATTTCCTAACATGGAACATACAAGGCTCCCCGCACTCACTGTATGAACTGGAGGAGCAAATGAGAAAATGGGAGATAGATATAGCAGTAGTTACGGAAACTAAGACTGCGAATGAGGAAATAAAAAGACACTTCAGAAACAAAAAACAGTCAAACGTATGCACAAACGTACCAACAGAGGAAGGGGAGGGAGAAGAGAGCAACCACAAGGCGGGCCTTGCCGTAATACTCACAGGGGAATATGCCAAACCACATAACTACACCGAGGTGCAGGTACCGCACTTACGAGGAGTACTCACACACACGCTGCTCCACTTTCCGGGAGGAAAATACTTACACCTGCTAGGGGTATACTACCCGGTGGAAGGGAAAGACGTGGCGGAAGAGACAGGACGAGGGGAACTCGACAGAGAAGCGGCCAGAAATGGCATACAGGAGTATGTGCGAATGGTGACCACAGCCAGCGACAATGCGGTAGGACAAACAGTACTAATTTGTGGGGACCTGAATGCCACGACGGGAACACCGAAAAATAGCAGGGACAGAGAATGGAACAAAACCCTGGAAGCCACGGGTCTGCAAGATGTGGGAGGGACCAGGGAAACAACACTAACATGGCATGAACGACGGAACATAGACAGAATGCTAGCAAGCAAAGCAGAATTACAATACTACACGCAACCAACGGCAGGAGAACTCACCGAGCTACACATGAGCGACCACAAAATGGTCTGCACAACGCAACTGGACCTAAAAGCCTGGGGGACCCACAGACCAACGACACAAAAGCCACAACATGCAAAAACAGACAGACTGAAACTCCCGCTAACAGAAGCAGAGGGGAATACCCTCAGGCAAACACTGGACGCTGCATATACGAAGGAATTACAAGATGAAATGCAAGAAGCAATAAACGGGATAAAAACAGCAGCCAGCACAAGGCACAGAAAACGGGCAATAGACTACGCGGGAGGGGTGGTTGCAAGGATAATGGGGGAAGCAAGAGACAGAGCAATGATGGATGTCAACTTACCGAAACAAGCGGCAGCACCAGCACAACAACATGGACTACACCTCCCAAAAACCCTCCGCAAAGAAAGGGACGGCCACCTGAAAGAAAGGAACAGGTGCCGTGAGAACATAGCACTATGGAAGAAGGGCATAGAAACACGAGAACAAGTAACCGAGGAAGCGCGGACGGAAGATTTTGACAACCGAACAAACGAAATGAGGGAATGGGAACAATGGGAACGGGAACAGAAAAAGCTTGCGACAAAAGAGGCAAGGAAGTGCATTAAAGAACACGAAGCAAACCGAAAACAGAAAACAAGAATGAAAATGAGAGAAGGATACTGGGGCAACATAAAGCACTACCATAAATTGATATACAAAAAAGAGATAGAAAACGGAACGGCACCAACTACAACAATACAAGCGATTGAAACCATGCAAGGAGAGCTAGTGGTAGGACACCAAAAAGTGGCACAGGCAATGGGGGAACACATTGCGTGGTCGGAACCATACAAAATGAAGGAACCAGAGAAAGGACTTAAAGATACGCCACCCTGGCTTGACGAAAGGTACAAGAACTACATGAGGGAAAACCAATGCAAAAGACCGGACCAAACAAAAGTAAACCTAAATGTGGACAAAGAGGCCTACCGACAGGCGGTGAAGAAAATGAAAACCAACAAAGCAGCCGGGCCCATGGGGATACAAAATGAAATACTGAAACAGATGCCGGACAGATTCCACGACCAACTGTGTGAACTCATGAAATTAATGTGGGAGCATAGACACACCCCCTACCATGGAAAAAAGGCTACTTCTGCTTCCACCACAAGCAAGGAGAAGTAACAAAACAAAAAAACTACCGACCTATAGCACTACTGGACTGCCTGTTCAAATTATACACTACAGTACTCACAAAAATGCTAGCTGACTTCTGTGAGATAAACGGCATGCTCTCGGAAGCACAAGAGGGCTCAAGGGAAAGCCACAACACAATGAAGCAACTCACCAGGGTAACCAATGCCATTGAAGACGCCAACCTCTCCAAACGAAGCCTACATGCAACCTACGTGGATTTCGAAAATGCGTATGGCTCGGTTGACCACGAAAGACTCATTACGACGATAAAACACCTAGGGGTGCCACCACAACTTACCGAAGCTGTCAGGGACATACTGGGCGAAAACGAGGAGGACTCCATGCAAATGAGAGCAAAAGTAGGGGACCAGGTCTCGGAAGAGGTGCCAATAAGAAGGGGGATTCTGCAAGGCGACAGCATGAGCCCGCTACTGTTCATACTATACCTGGAACCTCTCCTTAGATGGCTAGAGGTGGGAGACCATGGATACCAGCACAGGTATGCAACTGACAGGGAGCTCAGAGGGGAACTGAGAACCTCCTCCGGAGCGTTTGTGGACGACCTAATTATACTAACCAAACTAATGACAGGCATGGAGCAACAGCTAAAGAAACTCTCGGCATTTGGAGACTGGAGTGGACTCAGAATAAACGAGGACAAAACAAAGATAACAGGGGTAGAACATGGCAACAAAAACGTGAAAGAAAGTAGGCACCAAGGGGTGAAATGCGGAAGTCGAACGCTAAAAGTCCTAAAAGCCGGGGATACCTACAAGTACCTGGGGGTCCTACTCAATATGCTGGGGACATGGAAAGAGGAGAAAAGAAAGTCACTACGGGAACTCAAAAGAAGAATAGACGCACTACTGGCAACCCCCCTCACACAAAGACAAAAAGAGTACTCCCTGAAGTCGGCCATATTGGGGAAATTCAAATACGGACTCCACCTCGGGATATACACACAGGGTGAAATACAACAGGCCGAAAATCAGCTGGGAGCCGCGATGAAAAGAATATATGGACTCCCCGCGAATGGTACGCCCAATGAACTAAACACGGAGGAAAAAGAGGAATACGGACTGGGGCTCCAGTCCCTACAGGCAATATATGCACAGGAAGTGTACACGGGACTGGCAGGCGCTGTTCAGAGTGAGGAAGACAAAGGGGCCCAGATGGGATACGGCAAAAGGGAGAGAAACCTTCAAACCAGACAAAGAATGTCACAAGTTAGCAGGTCCACAGCCGGACTACTGGAAAAACACTTCGAAGAAAGGGGACACAGCAGCACAAGGAGCAAACTAAAAATGGGACTGCAGACACAAACGAACACTCTGAGGAAGATGAATGCTCTGAATGAATATGGAATACGCGTGAAAGGAGTGGGAACCCACATGCAGGAACTGGGCAAAGAAACACTACCTATAATGAGGCAGCTGGGAAAAGCTAAAAGGGTATACACAAACGCGGAAATGGAGGGCACAACCAGAACAACCAAGCACCAAAGGATAATGGATACAGAATACAGAGACCCACAGTCGCAGCCTGCGACGACAGGCTTTGAAAAAATGGGAACAGTAAATGTAATACAGGAAACGAAAACTCAGCAAGCCACCAAGCAAATAAACTTTACCAAACTACTCACACTATTCAGAAACTACCCGGACCTCAAGAACTTAACCACGGCAGACGGGAAAAGTGCCATACCAATAGAAACACTGAAAGCAACAGGTGGAAGGAAACACGACACCAAGACGGCAACAAAGATAGCACAGGGAATGCTGCACCTATACCCATACATTTGCGAAGCACAACCCAACGACATTAAGAAACCAGGGGACCACTGGGACCATGTGTGGAACAGAAGGCTGAAACCTGAATATATACAAGAACGGAAAACAGGAGAGCTAGAGAGGTACACCAAAAGTACGGTAAGCATGGAAAACATAAGCAACTGGCCGGCACAAATAAAGGCGCTACATGAGGCTGGAAACAGTCTGAAGGACATACTGCAACTACTGTCTATGTACCCGCTAGCCAACCAAACGAAGCATTTCGAACAGTCAGAGGTAGAGTGGACGGAACATGAGAAGGAAGTTCTGGGCATAGAAACCGACCAAGAAAAGGAGGAAGACGACGTGATGACAACCAGACACCCGCGGGGGAGAGTAAAGAGGAAGTCAGGACAACAGGACAGAGGCCAGTGGTCGACACAGGAAGACCGAATGGAAGTGCTAGGACAAGAGGGAAACTACACGCCCGCCGGGATACTGGCAACGAGACAGTACCTGCAAAACTACACAGACTCGACCTCGAAAGTAACGCAGTACGAAATACGGTGGACCGATGGAGAAGGAAACGAACAGACGACGTGGAGCACAGAAGAAACAGTAAGAACACACCTGCTCAAACACAACCTCTCCTCGGACCAAGGATGGAAAAACCTAGTGGAAGAATGGAAGAACGACAAGAGAGACAAAAGGACCAAACGCGAGCCCGCTGAAGAGATACTGGCAGGACAACCAAACGGCGAACAGAGGTACTGGAAAGAAGTAACGCACCTGGAAATATGCACAAGGGAAACGAACCCGGACCAGGACATTAGGCACATTCCAGGGGTGAAGGACAGACAACTGCGCACGGAAGGTGACACCACCTACTGCTATGAGCCGGAGGGAAGCCTTATAGGCACGCTGAGCACGGTAAAAGCTAGAGAATTGTACGACAGATATGCCGAGGCGGTGGGGGACAGCACGGCACAAAGGCCAACAGAGAAACAACTGGCCAAAAGGCTGAAACTAAGTGTAGAACACAAAATACATGTAAACACTTTTGAGGAGGAAATAGCACAACTGCTGATAAGGTACTCCAGCAAAGCGGAGATGAAACACAGAAAAAGGAACCTCCAAAACCACTGGACCTTCCCTCCGGAAATGATGGAGGCGGTACACACAGCCATGGGAGTCCAAACAGAGGTATTCGCCTCCCCACTTAATGTACACAGAGACACCAGAACGTACTACTCGCAATACCCACGAGACTCGGTATTTGGGGCTGTAGGCTCGGCATGGGAAGAGCAATGGGAAAAACTGGGGTCATACCAATTCAACCCAGAGTACACAGCAGGGGACCTCTACAAGGCACTGAAAAAGGCAATTAACTCCACAAAAACGGCCGAACCCGTTCTGGGGGTAGGAATATACCCCACATACGCCAAAAGCCCGTATAGAAAACTGCTGAATAAGCACATGGGATACAGGGTACACGAGTTACTGGAGATAAAGGAAGGGCAGTTCACCTTCCTACCACCCGACCACTGGATGCAAGGCAACCTACAGAAACCCAAACAATGCAACTGGAACATGAGAATACTGGTAGTAGCGAATGCGGCAGGATGGAGAAAATACTGCCCGGATGCACTCAAAACCCACGACATATTCAGCAAGGCCCTTCTCAAGTGCCCGCAAAGCAAAGTCAGGACGATAGGCAGAGCATGCTACATACACAGGCCTCTCACCCTCAAGGATGCGGACAGGCGACCTAGGTCAATTACAGAATGGGAGAAGGATTGCGTCATAGACTCCGCGCCATGGATGAACCATGAACTACCGGTCATGCAAGCACTACCAGGCAGCCACCTGGAGAACCACACAGAGAAGATAATTGACCGGTGGATGGAAGACAGGGAAAAAGAAGGGGAGCACAGAGGAGGGGATAGAGGGCCGAGGCCAACGACTATGGACGTACTAAGAGCTAACACCACGTGGAGTAGGGAGGAAATAAACAGAGACGCCCTAAGAAGGTGGGCATTACAATTTACGGGCCCAGACACAACGGACGAGCACATAAACGGAGACCAATGGCTGCAGTGGGAAAGGGGTGAAAAGGAGAAAGCAGAACCACCACCAGAAAGCAAGTGGGACAACCAAGGGAAAGGATACCCAGAGCCCCACAGGAGGCATAACAGAAACAATATGATTTACACAGATGGAAGCCAAAGAAAAGTCAAAAAGGAAAACGGGGAAGTCGAGGAAGTAACGGCGGCAGGTGTCTGGGACCCAAGAGGGGAACGGGCAATGAACCACATGCAAAGATGGGCCGGACGCTGCCAAACCGTTAACAGGGCGGAGCTCACTGCCATATATATGGCACTGACACTAGACCCAAACTCGGGAGAAGAGAAAGTCAGCATATGCACGGATAGTCTGACCTCCCTCTACCAGATACAAAACATGAAAAGAAGGCCGCACACGCTTGAAAGGCACGTACACAGGGACCTGCTGTGGAAAATAATGAAACAAATACAAAAGCTAAATAAGGAGGGAACAAAAGTGGCCCTATACAAGGTTAAAGCGCATGTGGGAATACATGGGAATGAAATGGCGGACGAGGTGGCAAAAAGGGCCTGTGAAGAAGGGGAATACGGCCTCAACCACGACAACACGGATACAGTGATGCTACTAGCAATATGCGAGGCCACGGGTAGACAACTGGAAGGACACCAAGCAATACTCAACCATGTAACAAAAAAGGTGAGGGAGGCAAAAATGACGGGAAAAACGAACATAATACAAAGACTAAAAAGGAAACTAGAAACCGGGCCAGAAGAATGGGAGACCAAAAGACAACGCATTGAGAGGAAGGAGGCAGAATATGCACAAAGAAACCGGGAGCCTACTGAAATAGGAACAGCCTGGGCAGACACCTGGCCCGATGAACCAGAATGGCAACAGGAACAGGAAGAGGAATTGGAACTCCAGAGGATGGAACGATTAGAGGAGGAGGCATTAATACAGGAGCAGCAAGTACAAACAGCACAACAAGCTAAACAAAAGAGGGGGCAAGGGCGAGAGAGCACACGGGGAGTAGAAATGAATAAGGAACAGGGATGGAAGACAAGAACAATACAGAAAGAGGAGGCATTAGAACAGGGAGGAAGACAAAAACGAAGAAGAACCCAAAGCCAGGCAAAACCCGACCAACCAGCCCTACGGGAAGCTGAAGGGCCGAGGGAAGCCCAAGGAGAAACTGCACAAGGGTCAACCCAGAAACTGAAGCTACCGGAAACACAGAATGTGGACACGACAACACAGCAGGACACCGCAGCCGAGCTCAGAGAAATGGCCCAACAACAGGAGGAAGCACAGGAAGAATGGAGAGCACTCCAGGAAATGGTACAGGACCAGGAAGCAGCGCAAAAGGAAGTACACCAAGTGAAGGAATGGAGAAAGTCCTCGAGGGAAAAAATACTGACAGCAACACAAGAAAAGCCAGAAAAATACATGCAGCACCTCAAAGGTGATAAAGCCATGCACAAGCTCTCTAATGGATACTGGAAGAAGGGAACGGAATACCTAAACGAGAAAGACGTGACAGTCCTGCTAAGATGCCGGGCGAACAAACTACCAGCAGGACCATACAAGAAGCAGCAAGGAGGGAGAAGGTCGCAAAAATGCAAATGCTGCGGGATGCCCAGACAAGTAAACGCGGGAGGATTCATACGCACAGCCCATGTGCTGGGAGGATGCACAGAGAGGGAGATAAAGAACATGATAATAAGCAGGTCGGATGAGACCACCAAAATGATAGCGAAAGCAATTAGCAAAGGCAGGAAAGGAGGATGTGTAATAAGAACCCATGCGGGGAAAAAAGGGAAAGGAATGAACAACGGGAGACCAATAGAAGACTTCCTCCTCACAAGGGGGCAATGCAGACTGGACGGACGAAACACACCGGCACCAGCACACGGAAAGGACACCATACCACACTACGTGGACATAGTAATGCTAGAGGGAACTGAAAAGGGGAATGAGCAGCCTGGGTACACACACCAAAAGGCAATGACGGAAGCGGGCCACATACACCTGATAGAGGTAACATACACAGACGAAATGAGTTGGGAGGAAGCACTAAAAACGAAGTACACAAAATACACACCGCTAGTAAAACTACTAGAACTATATGGCTACAAGGTAACGCTACACGTAATGGTATTCGGCAATACGGGAACAATATACGAACACACGGAGAAAATACTGACCAAACATTTAGGATTCGACAGACAGGAAGCCCTACACCTACTCAGGAAAATACATGACCTAGCGACAGGATTTGCAGTAAGCCTAAACAGACTATACAGAACTAAAGTAGACAAGGAACCAGACTAAGGGACAAAGAAGAAGGAGTCAAGGGGACTCACAAAGCCCCACACCCCGTCCAAGGGTGTCTCTTTTTCTTTTTTTTTCTTTTTGTAAGCAGGGCCATCATCGAGAGGTAGAGACGGTTCGTCGAAAGGGCCACTTTCTGCAAGGGGGTGACTGGTCAGGTCATCCCTCGGTAGTGGCGGGGCACCAGCTGAGCGGTAGGTGTGCCGCAAGCGTGTTCCAGAGGTGAAGGCCACGCTCTTGGGATGAGGTCGATGGCCCCAAGGATCTCTGCGTCCTCGTGCGCGTCGGGGTTCTACTGGTTCTGACCGCTTCTCCAGGGCGGAGAGGGTCTGATCACCAGGGTGTGACCTCACTTCCCCGAAGGGCAGGGTCAGGGACTGGGGTTCTTCTGGTTCTGACCGCTTCTCCTGGGTGGAGAGGGTCTGATCGCCAGAGTGTGACCTCACTTCCCCGAAGGGCAGGGTCGGGGACTGGTCGCCGGCCAGTCATTCGTCATCCTCAACTGGGGGGAGGCCGTCGCCCTCCACAAGTTCGATGCCAGCGAGTGCCGCCAGGGTCTGGTAGCTCTGCTCGTCCTCACAGCTTGCGAGCGCCAAAACCTCCTCGGAGAACTCCTCTGGAACGCCGTCCACCCGGGAGAGGTCCTCCTGCTGTTCGATGGCCCAGACGACAGCGGCCACGAATCCAGGAGAGTTTGCCAGTCGGGCAGGGGCGTTGGCTCTCCACTCCTTCAGCTTGGCCTCGTCCGTGCAGTTGCGGACGATGTGCTCCGCGGAGCCGCAGGCGAAACACCGGCGAACCTTCGGTGCGTCAGGGCGGGAGAGACCAGGTGGTGGTGGTAATGGGGTGACCGCCGCGGCAGCGGCAGTAGTGGGCCCGTTCTCCAGCATGGCGAGCGCTGGGCGGTTCGAGGAGGGGGTGCGCCTGAAGAAGGGGGAACGAGGAGGTGGGTTTGCGAAGGAGACAGTTCGGGGAGGGCGGTCTGCAGTGCGCCTCTGAGCTGCCTCCGTGTCGATGTCATTCTCCACCTCCTCAGCGACCTCCCGTATCTTCAACAGGGCGTTGTGGGTGCCCGGGATGTCGTCAGAGGCAGCCTTCCTTTCCCACTCCTCTGGCCTGGAGACGTCCAGGTGGATGGCCCTGAGGCGCCGCATCACCTTGGGCGCATACTTCAGCCCTCGGCGGTGCGTGGAGAGCATGGACAGGTTGGACATCTCCACGCAGTTGGGGACCCTGCCAGCCAGGAAGTTGACCGAGGCCATGCGGGTCTTCAACCGCGAAAAGTACTCCGCCGCGGTCTCATTCGGCGCCTGCTTCAGTGCGATGGCCTCGCCGTGCGTGTTCTCCAGGTAGCCCTGTGTCAGGGAGCACACCGCCAACATACTCAGGACCTCGCATATGGATATTGATGATGTCGCGGATGAGCTTCAGCGGCTTCTGGTGACTGTGGGTTAATCTTTCGTCCATCGGTATTTGTGGCGAATTTCGGCGGGTGCACAGGCTGATATTCCCAGGTGTTGGTTCGGCAAGAAATCAAGAACTGCGCATCAACGACATCACCATCCGCATTCTCCTCCTCACCAAGAACTCTAGTCAAGTTCTTCATCCAAGGAAGCCTTTTATGAACGGGTGGGTGGGTTTCGTCTGCGAGAGTAATCAGCACCACGTAGTCAGATTGCCCATGCTTAGACGCCAAAAAACAATCACAGAATTGTACGCAACTTAAAATTTACGGACCTGTAGGTGTTGGTTCCTTGACGTAGTAACACAAGACAAAGCACTCAATGCGGTTGGCGTAGTTCCGTGGCGCAACGCCGGATTCCAAGGCCATCAGGTTCGATCTGCTCAAAGATTTCACCCAGAACATCTTTTCGGCGTTCCCATGGCAAAACTGCTTGACGGCTTCCAGGAAAACGCATGGTGTTGTTAGAAGCCACAGAAACATCCCCCTACCCAATCATCACAAGTGGTCAAAGTGTTGAAGTTTTGTAGGAATTTCTCGAACTCGCCTGCTAAGAGAGGTTTCGGGGTCAATCTCTTGTTCGAGTCCATATCATACTCGCAATCCATAATGAAACCGGTTAATGGAAGCCTGGGAAGCGTCATGAAGGAATCAGGTGATATATGGGATCCAGCAGAAGGTCTTTCTTGTAAACCAGTTGCGGAATCTTGTAAGTGTAGTAGCTGACATCATCTTCGACTTTCTGGCCATCAGAAACGTTTGACAATATTCGATAAGTCACACATGTGTGCAATGTAAAAGGTTAGTAATTACATAGCTACGGTAGAAGGTGCACACATGGAATATAAAGCCGAGATACGCACCTTGAAGATATTTCTTAGGTCGTGTGCTGTACGTAGTCGATGCTGTCGTCGACCCGATTTTCAGCAACACAGCGCGCTCGATATTATTCCAGTAGAACTTTATATCGTTCGGAATGTTCTGGATCAGTTTCGATATCTTCGCCTCGTGCCGCTGTTTTTCTTTTGTAGGTCGTATTTCATATTGGAATTTCCGGTTCTCCTGCTCGTTCTTGCAATGGACCTTCGGGGACACCACTCCCGCCTGTACAGTTGTAAACAAACCCCGTTGTTAGTTTAACGCGCAAGCTAATTTGAGAAACCCGATATCGTGAAGGACGACCAGAGGGCGCAACTTAGGTACATTACCTTCAGTAATGTACGTATTTCTCTCTCGTCCCCAGCCCCCGGGAAATAGTCGCAAAACTTCTTCCAGTCTTGTTCTGGGTTGGCAAAAGGAAAAGTTGTCAAGCTTTTTTTGTTTTTGGCAGCGTATTGATTTCTGCATCCAGTTCACCGCAGGTCATTTTATGATCCCAGGTCTTCGACTCGGGCGGAGCACCGGGCACCTCGAGAGCATCCAGAGGTTTCCTTACCTTAGGCATGGGAAACCCAGCTTCATCCGGGTAGGCAATGAAGAGGTCGGCGGATGGGTCGTATGTGTCGTTTACGAACCCGCCCTCTTGTGTTTTCAGCCAGATTTGCATAGAATGCCGGACTTTCTTGAGATACTTCAGTTGCCGGTAGGTCGGTGTCGATTCCAAGGAATTGGTACTGTTGAATCGTTTATGAGCGTCTGAAGCAAGCAGTATTATGTTCTCTGGAACATTATTGAGAGTCTTGATCTCGGCGATACGGATGATCATAACTTGGACCGTGTACTTCCGTTCGATGACGGCTTCGTCGACGAATTCAGTGATCTCACGTAAGTGTCCTTCGGTCAAGGGGGCCCAGGTATCATAGAACGCTTTCGGCAGGTCATGGTAGACGATCGGCTTTCCGGATGTGGGGTCTCATTTAGGCTGCTTGGTCGTTGGTGCGTTGAGGTCAATTGTGCCGGTCGGGATACCGCTTGAACGTTTCTTCGGCTTTTTGCGAGATGCCCCAAGCGTGGCGGTGGTCGTCTCCGTGTCATCATGATCGTCCGGATCACCGCCCTCTAGCAGCCCTGCATTGTGGGCCTCCATCACCGAAAGCGAAAACACGAAACACCGAATCGTTAGTTAGCTCCCACCCCCTTCCTCCCCACTGTCGTCCAGAGGGTGTGACACAGCGGGTAGCGTTACATCCTGCATCCGCTGCCGCAAGGCGCGCATGCGCTCCACAGGAGCTTTATTTGGAACCCGCTGCCGAGAAGTGCTGCGCCAGGGGGTTCTCAGTGGGTTGAAGGTCCACTCGGTAGCACGACCATTTTGTAGCTACCCCCCGGACATTTTGTAGCTTCCGGGTTTTGTAGCTAGACTACAAAATGCTCGCCGTATGCGTTTTTTGTGGCTATAGCTACAAAATGGCGAGCGGTTTGCCATTTTGTAGCTAGCTGCAAAACTGATTTTCAGCGAGCTACAAAAACAGATTTCAGCAAGCAAGCTACAAAACAGATTTTAGCAAGCTAGCTACAAAAACACCGGAAATTATATTAAGCTAGGGGAAACACAAGCGAATCGTACCGCGTGTATGCTTTGAAATACAAACTTATTAACCTTATAGTACCGCGCATGTGATATGAAACACAAATTTTAGACCGTTAGTTGAAGGGTGCTACATTATTATAGCACGAGGCAAACATTTATAGTAAGCAAGCATTCAACAATAAAACAACAATAAAAACTTACAACATTGAAAATATCACATAACTAGTAGTGTTCACAAATTCATTCTAGACTAGGCTTCTAGTTTAAGGGTTCACCGGTCCATGGCAACAGGTGAGACTGACGTACTAAAAAAGCATCAGATAAACTATCGAAATACAAAATGTTTCCCGCCTGCAACACCTGGACACGGAATCAGTCAGCACATTGGGAATCGAGCCCGATACCAAGAGGAATCGCCTGTCGGTATTTCGCCCTCGGATGGGCGTTTACACACAAGTTTTAATTTCAACTACAGCAGTTCAGGGGTGCGAATTACTAGAAAAATCAACCTGCGCAAACATGCAGGGCAACGGAAGTCAACGCCGCCGGCAACGTTGCTGGCGGCCTCAAAAGAAGTACAGCATTAAAACAGTAACCTGCAAAAATACGAGACTGGTCAGTAAAGATGTTGGGAATCGAAACCAAACCGTCGGGCTGTATGGAAGCCCGCCGGTCTCCGAGCATCCCATAATAGCTAGTGGGATAGACGGAAGCCGCCAGCAGCATTGCTGGCGGCTTCAGAGAAGACATCGCGTAAATGGCAACCTGCAGAAAGAAAACACTGCTGGCGTGAGGACAGATGTTCGAAATTGAGTCGAGACGGTCAGGCTGTGAAGACGCCCAACGTACTCCACGCATACCTGCAACGTAGGAAACAAGAATCAGGCCAGCAGCGGCTCACGTGAGAACATCGCAGGATGCCCCCGCCAGGCTCCACACACACAGCTGAAACCGTGGCAAGTTCAGAATATCCGCTAAGATAGGTGGCCCGCAATAGTTAGTCAAACAAAAATGCAGAATTTTGAACAGCAGGTAGACAAGTTCAAGCAGGGCGGCGCAAGATGAGAGCTTGAAGAATGATGCAGGCTTTTGCGACCAGGATCTTATGAGATAATTGTATCCTGAAAAGTGAATTTGAGATCGTCAGAGCCGATGATCGGTCGATTCAATCGAATCTAACAGCGCCCCGCGGGGGGTACAGAAAATCCAACGGTAGCTAGGAGGTGATGTCTAGCTGCGTTAGAAAAGAATGCATTAGAAATGCTGAATTAGAAAAGATAAGCAGAAGATAAAGCCTGAATTAGAAGGAGAAGGAAAACGAAGAGAAGAGAAGGAGACATAATTAGAGAAGATACTTACCTTTTTGTCCTTTCTTGGGGTTTTATTTTTCTTCTAGTAACAATAGCTTGAACACATTCCGTGAACGGAGAGCATCCCAGATGCTTTTGATCAGCGACCACGAGTGCAAAAGGTTTGAACTCATCGGCCACTGTATCTTCTTTTGGGTCACCTTTGCGGAACATGCCATGAATTACAAGCATAAAGGGAGGGGACCTGAGATTAACCCCAGGATCTCAGTCAATTTTAATTATTCGATTGATATATTTTTAAGGGGGGAGGTATGGGGGGGAGGGTATTTCAACCATACCCCCCCTCCACCCCAAATAAATAAATAAATAAATAAATAAAATCGTGGGAGGGACCCCCCTCTTCTCCCCTGCGAAAATTCCACCTATTTGCTATTTTGTCACTTGTTTTTGTGTGACTTTATTTTTTTTTCTGCCGTCAAATATTTTAAAATGAATTGGAAACACTGGGCATCGAAGATCGCGCCGTCATTGTAATTTCCCGCCTTTCGCGATTTATGCAGGCTGGATCAAAATTTTAATACACGTCATGCAAAATTAATGCCACGTAGAAAATATGTACTAGGGTGTATCGCGAGTCAGACGAGAGACAGTCGTGTCTGAATGACGAGTGACAGCACCAGTGACAGTCACCAGTATGACCGCGAGGTATGACAAGGGTGACTGACAGCTTGTGACTTTTTGAACATCTGCAACCACAGCAGATCAGGTTGAGAGAATTGGTGGGAAACCATTTTATATTCAAACAGCCACACAGATCTGGAGGGAAACCAGGAGAGTCCCAGATCTTGCCACATCATCAGATCTATGACTATTCAGTAATTCAGAGCAGAGATCACTGTATGACTGGCAGCTACAGCCCAAGGGCCAAATGACAAGACCTGTCAGAGGATATGTGAACATGAAGTGACTGAGCATGTGACTGTCGAATTCGGATGAGATCTGAGGGAATTCGAGTCGACATGTTACTACTTAAAGAGCTGAACAAGCTCTCATGTCAGTTTTTGAATTAGTTACACATTGGCACTGACCTCTGGTGTCTTGTAACTTCAAACAGTGAAAGTTCATCTAAGTATAAAGAAATATCCGACAGTATACAAAGTATTCCGATATCAACCTATGGTCCCTGTACCATATTCCCTGTAAGTGTTACTTGCACCCTTGTGAGACTGGTTCAGTCCTCACAACCGAACAACTGGTATCAGCGTGGTCGTGGTTCACGACTTCCGTTAGTATCTGCGTTCCACAACGCGTTGTACAAACACAATTTTAGCCTGAATCTTCCGCCTTTGGGCGAAGGTGTCGTGCCTCAACCAAAGCACGACCTGTTCCTCTGAGAACACACGATATCTGCATATCGTACCGACCTGTGCCGCATAGTTACGACTGTGCAGTTTGCCGCTGGGCCAACTTTCCTTCTCTGAGCGACCTTTCCGCAAGATTCTTCGCGCGTTGGAATTTTGCCCTGAAACGAAATCGTGCCTCAACCAAAGCACGACTTGTTCTCATAAGAACACTACGTATCTGTTAATTATCTCGACTTGTTCCCGCATAATGATGACGACTGCACGCCTTCAGAAATTGTCTCGTGCCAGCGTGTGAATTTCTCCAGCGACCTTTCCGCAAGCCGTAGAATTTCAGTTTAAATCGGCGAATTCTCGCTGGGCAAGTCTTGGCAATTCTTGACGCGACAGACACCGTACGGCAGTACTTGAACTACGAGCTCAGCACCGTATTTTGGTGCCCTTCCCTTCGTGCGGTGATCTTCCTGCGCAATTTGCCCCCTAGTGGCGAAATCGTACGGAAATTAACGACTACCGACGCCTCCTCCTTGCTGCCGTTTCCGTGCGCAAGGCTGAGAGCGTGATCGACAGCAGCTGCGTTTTGTTACGGAAGAAATCTTCTTTTCTGGACAATCTTTCCGCGGGATTTATTTTTGCCGGCGGTTTGTACCGGTAATTAAACATATTTTAGCCGAAATTATCGCCAAAACGCGTCTGCCGTACCGTAATGATGATGAATGACTACGGAGCACAACAGCCCGTCACTGGTGCGAGCGTATCTCCGCGACCGGTGACGTCTTTCGGGCCAGCAGTGTCGGAATTGGGCGCCCACTTTGGGGTCCCGCCGTCTGCCGTACAACACACAGCTGGTTTTCCGCCGTTTCCGTACGACTACAGCGGACAATTTGCTGCGTACCCTCCGGGTGCTGCTTTCGACGCCAGGTTGATGATGACACCGCAGCAGCAATTTGTGGGCCAGCCGCAATTGCACCCGCAGACGCCGCAACAGCAGATTTTTCCACAACAGCAATTTGTGAGCCAGTCGCAATTGCAACCGCAAACGTCACAACAGCTGGAGTTTCAGCAATTCGTGCACCAGCAGCAACTGGAACTGCAACGACAACTGCTTTGGCAGCAGCAGCAACCGCACCAACACCAACTGCAGCCGAGATCGCTATGGCAAACGCAGGTGCCGGTTGCTTCCGTGGCAGTGAGACCCGTGTCACCGGTTCCCTTCGGTGCCTTCACACCTGAACCGGTGCTGCCTTCCTCTACACCTGCTTTCCTTGCTGCTTCTGGACAGGCACCCTTGCACCCGGGCCCTGTCAACCCTGCAGGATCTACCAGCCCTGAGGGGGGGGGAGGAGAACCAACGCCAGTAGGACCCTTGCCGCTGGCTTCACAGCTCAGCGCTGGTTCCTGCACAGTATCTCCTGCAGTGTTCTTTACTGACGTTACGCAGGGCGGTGCTCCTGACCCAGCGATTTTGTCTGCGTTATCGACTTCGGGACCTGCGCCTGCCACTTCTTGCCCAAAGATGGGGGATTGGGTCCCCATGGCAACAGGGGCCGCCGGAGGCCCTGGCCAATTTTCTGCGACGTCAGTAACAGAGGCCAGCGATGCGGTGTCTTGCCCGACGATGGGGGATCGGGTCCCCATGGCAACAGGGGCCGCCGGAGGCCCTGGCCAATTTTCTGCGACGTCAGCGACAGAGGCCAGCGCAGCGGTGTCTTGCCCGACGATGGGGGATCGGGTCCCCATGGCAACAGGGGCCGCCGGAGGCCCTGGCCAATTTTCTGCGACGTCAGTGACAGGGGCCAGCGCAGCGGTGTCTTGCCCGACGATGGGGGATCGGGTCCCCATGGCAACAAGGGCCGCCGGAGGCCCTGGCCAATTTTCTGCGACGTCAGTGACAGGGGCCAGCGCAGCAGTGTCTTGCCCGACGATGGGGGATCGGGTCCCCATGGCAACAGGGGCCGCCGGAGGCCCTGGCCAAAATTCTGCGACACCAGCGACAGGGGCCAGCGTAGCGGTAGCAACGCCAGGGGGGGTCCAGCAGCAGCCAGCGGCAGCAGCAGCCAGCGAGGGACGCGCAGAACGAACCAGGAGGTTATCGGAGCGCACAGAGCTGCTGATTCAGCGCAGTAGAGCCATCGCAGGTGCTGCCTCAGCCGCCCGAGCAGGCGCTGCCCCAACGGCCCACGCAGGCGCTGCCCCAGCAGTCCACGCAGGCGCTACCCCGACTGCGCACGCAGGCGCGGTCCCAGCAACCCACGCAGGCGCGCAGCAGCCCACGCAGGCGCTACCCCGACTGCGCACGCGGGCGCGGTCCCAGCGGCCCACGCAGGCGCTGCCCCAGCGGCTCACGCAAGCGTCGCCCCAGCCGCTCACGCAGGCGCTGCCCCAGCAACCCACGCAGGCGCTGCCCCGACTGCGCACGCAGGCGCGGTTCCAGCGGCCCACGCAGGCGCTGCCCCAGCGGCTCACGCGAGCGTCGCCCCAGCCGCTCACGCAGGCGCTGCCCCAGCAACCTTGGCAAGCGCTGCCCCGGTAGTCCATGTGGGTGTCGTTCCAGCGGTTCACACGAGCGCTGCTCAGCTCAGTTACGTGGATGTGTTTCCCCAGCTGCCAGCACCCGGTAACCCTCCAGCACCGATGCCAGCGTCAGGTGACCTAGTCAGTCCAGGCTTAGTGACTGCGTTGGAGGCTCATGGATCGCAACTGCAAGCAGGAGTGCGTTCGGTCAGACAGCTGAGAGAGACGCATGGGTTACAGCCTGCGGACTTGCCAGTTCACAAACCGGACCCAGTTGCACCCGTCAGTGGCTCAACCTCAGCACCTGCAGCCAGTACGTCATCCCGATCTTTTACCAGACCCCAGCATAAAGGCCCAGGAAGATTGTCTGAGCAAGATGTTCTCGGTAGAGTTCATAGAAGGAAAGGGCCAGATCAGAAGGTGAGGATACTGAAGTGGACAGAGGACGACAATTCCCTCTGGAGCGACCATAGTGGGGAGAGCGCTGGATCTCAGCGGAGCACCCCAGTTCGGCTGCAGTTGATAGCAGCTACCAGGAAGGAGAGAGAGACACTCGTACGTTGGTTTAATAATGAACCACGTACCCAGCCTGGCCGTTTGCAGTTGTACGCAGCCACTGTGACAAATCTGCAGGACCTGAAGGACCAAGTGAGCTCGAGGGAGTACGCTCGCATGTTGAGACATGGGGCTCTCAGACACGAAGGAGGGATTCCCATTAAGTTCTTTGCGGGAATTAACTTCGGACGAGCACGACCTCTGAACCGACGAGATGAGCAACCAGCTCAGAGCAACAGGTTTGCTGTGCTCCCTGAGGTTCCGTCAGATCAGTCAGCATCATTGGTGGCAGCACCCAGCAACAGCCAGCCGGCCCAGCGGGGGTCCCCTGAGGATGATCCCAGCAGCAGCAGCGGTAGCGAATCGTCGCTCAGTGGGAAATCAGTATCGCCAGAGCGAGAGCGCAGATACCGCAGCAGCAGCAGTGACGACAGTGGAGAGCGGAGCAGAGGGCGGCGAAGATTCAAGAAGAAGAAGAAGAAGTCCAAGAAGCCCAAGAAGCGAAGCAAGTTCACTGCTGAGGAGAAGGGAAAGGCTAGGGCTGCTGTAGCGGCTGAGGAGAACCACTCCCTGACGCCAGAGATGGCGGTGAAAACCCTGCTGAAGGACAAGGCTCTTAGAGACCAGGCCTTCGAGTGTCTGCCTGCGGAGAGACAGCGGGCTATAGCCAGTGCGAAGGCCGCAGGGGAAGACGTGCACTGGGAGCAAGAGGGGGGGAAGCTATGATGGCTGCCCAGAGGACAGTGCTGCAGGAGAGGAGTACCCCTCACCCGTTGCCAGTGCGTTCCCCCACACCGAAGGACACAGACTTGGTGTGGTACGAACACACCAAAGCCCTACACCCAACGCTGAGTGAGGATGAGGCATGGCAATTGGCGGTGCATAACCACACTGGAGCCAGCACAGCGCAGACCTCGGGGACAGGAGGAGGAGTGTCGAGTTCAGTATCCTCAGCACAACCTTCGGGCTCGGAGACAGCAGCCTTGGAGGAGTGGAGATACCCTTCAGTGCCTATCACTGTGGAACAAGGTATCCGGGACCACGTGAGGGTGCACAACTCGGGGGTGGAAGAAGCTACCGCCATTGCAGCAAAGTATTCCAACTTAGCTGTGAGTTATGGGCACGCAAAGAACCATAGAGTTCGTGAGACCCTGCCCGGTCCAGTGATGCAGCTCATCAGCGACACAGGTTACCCAGTACCCGAAGGCGCAGGGTGTGTCCGGTGTGGTCGCTTACTGCGATCGCCCGAGGGCCAGATCCGGGTCACTCCCGGATTAATCTGGGATGTGATGTTGGGCTCCAACCGGACCTGTGTGCAGGTGCCTCTTTGTCAGGAGTGCACTAAACCCCCCTGGACAGGAGCCTTAGCTCAGCTGCCCATCATTCCCACGCCCGATGTGACAACGCCACAGTCTCAGCCGCGGAGTACTAGTGATCAGCAGCCCCCGCCAGATCCAGACCCTTCTCCCCACAGAGACGCGCCTGAGCAAGAACGTGGACCTCCGCCTCGCAGAGACGCGTCTGAGCAGGAACGTGAACCTCCACCGCGGTCAGAGACCGATCCAGCGCGGTTGGAGCAGACACAGCTGAAGAAGCTGGAGGCAGAGGACAGACTCCTGAGTACCTTACGGAAGCTAAGGGAGCGCATCACTACGTACACGTGTCCTCTGGATCAGGCAGCGGGAGAGAAGACATCTGGACATTTGCTGCAACCGTTAAAACTTCTGATGAGGGAGCTCCAAGATTACTTCAAGGAGCCGCAGGTGAGGAGAGCGCTGGCCACGAAGAAGATGAACGAGGACGCCGATGGAAGTGAAGCCACGGTCACCACCGTCCCTGAAGAACTGCGTCTGATCATCAGGGATAGGGTGGAAGGATCGGTCCAAGGGCTGCTAAACCAGAAGGTTCTAACCAATCAGATGAATACGCTGGACGATCTGATCGGCACCCTCGCTCGATCTTGCATCAGCGACGCTCACCTTAGCATTCTACCCAGCATGTTGTCACGGTCTCGGCAGGCCTCGGGCAAGAACGCAGGAAGGAATGCGCGGACCTTCCACCACGCTCTAATGGAAGCGTTTGAGCTGATGGAATCCCTGCATAAGCACGGAGTCACCGGTCCAGTCAGCAGAGCCTCGTTACCCGGCATCTTCCTCAGTGGACTGACACCAGAGTTGCACGCGAGGGTTCATAAGGAGCTGTTGGGCAAGGTAGACTTTCATCAGTCAACTGGACCAGCTGGGTGGGAGGCGGAACTACTGCGCAAATACGTGGAGCAGGCTACATTGGAGGAGCGACGGGATCCGGTGGGACTGAAGGCAGCCAGGGACCAGTCTCCCTTTCCAGTGGCTGCGCTGGTTGAGTGCCTCGATGAACACGTGGAGCAGTGCTATGCGCTACCGACAGCGCCGGCAGAAGTGGAGGGCAGGCAGCTGCCTGGATCGTCTACGTACACTGGTTGCAGGAAATGCAAATCTAAGGAGCACTTGGCGAGGGACTGCCCGCAGCAGCACGACCAGCAGAAGAAAGCTGCATGGGTAAAGTGCATCTGGGATGAGGCGTTCGAGACCCTGGAGAACTCTGGCGCAAGCCCGGAACTTATGGAGGAGACGTTCGCAGTCATCGCGCAGGAGAGGGGTTCAGATTTTGGCGAGGGAGAGGCCGCGGGGGCCAGTTCCTCTCCCGGTCGCAAGGCATAGGTCCCGGAGCCAGCAGGGGGAGTACTCCGCCCCTTGCTGAGGCCGACAGGAGCGGGACCAGGCCTCTGGAGGAGAGGTCTGTGAGGGGGCGACACAGCCAGCCCTACCGGTGGAACACCCATTTCAGAGAAGACCACCGGATGAGGCATGGCCCGGGACCAGCCCAAAAGGCAACCGAGAAGCTGAGGCGAGCTGTGAGGTGGTTGAAGCGGACTCACCCGGTTACTGTGGTGGCTCCAAGCGAGATGGAGCCAGAAGTGGCACCAGCGCAGGCATCCACCCCAACAGAGGTACAAATCAGGTTCCCTTTGTTCGGGCAAGGAAGTCAGGGACACCCGTGCACAAAAGGTGTGTACCAGCGCGCCTTGCAGCCATCAGGTGCCAGAAGGGTGAGGTTCAGGGAGGAGGCAGCGCCCCGGCAGCTCTTTGGACGTGCGCTGCGACGACGACTGGACCGTGCCAAGCCGCCGCCGCTGTCGCGAGCACAACAGCGAGTGCAACGTGACAAACCAGCAGCGTGGGAGGCAGCCAGGACACTGACGAGCAGGCGGCGGGAAGCAGAGGTGCATCAGCACAGAGTCAGGAGTGCCATGGTACAGGTGAAGGGCCGCATAGAGCACCTGAGGAAGATGATGAAGGTGAGCAAGGAAACGGCGACCGCCAGACCAGCACCCTGGCCAGATGATCCAGCGCCGGAAGACTCCATCACCAGGTCTGCCCGCTGGACTGCCCTGATAGCGGAGGCAGGCACTTACCACCTACCCGACGACAACTCTGACGAAGAACTGAACCCGCGGGAAGTGGAGCCAGGTTTGCACAAACTGGCCAGCATCAGGCCGGACATAGGCGTGGACGCGGGAGCGGGGCGTTGGGGAGAGTGGCTGGACGAACATGTGCTAGCTGCCATGGATGCGTCCGGGCCCACTCTCATGATCTTTTGGGCGTGGATTGGCAAGGTGAGAGTGAAGGTCCTCATCGATACCGGGGCCTCCTCCAGCTTCACATCCCTAGAGACTGTGAAGAAGCTCAAGCTTCAACCATCAGTCCATGAGAAACCAATGCGGGTGCAGGTTGCAGATGGCACAGTCTACGACGCCAACTCTTGCATTCGGCCCAAGCTCACGGCGGAGACGCGGAAGGGAAGTTATGCCAAGCAGGTAACTCTGCGAGTGATGCCCTTATCCTTGGGAGTGGACGTGGTGCTGGGGGGTGACTGGTTACGAGCTCAGCGGCGGATCACCTTTGACTACGCACAGTATGGGAGTGTGCGGTTTGGCCATGGGTCACAGAAGGTAGTCATTGCGGGATGCAATCCAGGGTCGTCATCTACAGGGTCTGGGCAGGCCATGGGACTGGTAGAGGCACAGCTTATCAGTACTAAGCAAGCCAGGAAGGACCTGCGAGCCTTGAAGAATAGCGGCGAGGAGGCGTACCTGATGTATCTGGCTCCAGATGGCACATTTAAAATGGAGGCCACCGACGACCCCAACTCTCCCTTAGAGGCCTCTGCAGCCCTATCAGAGTCATCTTCATCCTCATCATCGGAAGCAGAGGGTGACAACGCTAGGCAAAGGGGGGGGGAAGTTACCTCTGACGAAGAAGGCTGCAACAGCGACAGCACAGTAGCAAGCATAGCCACCCTAATCTCCGACAGCAGTTCGTCTGAATCTGAACAAGATGCAACAGAGCAGGAGGACTGGGCTCAGGAGCAGGTGTGTGCTCTGCGACCGGCGACGTGCCCCACATCAGCGCAACCCGCTGTGCGAGACTGGGGACCTTACCCCACAAGGGCCAGATGGGAGGCATTCCAGATGCTTCCACGAGAGCGCAGGGAGCAGGCTGCACAGCACCACGCGGAGGAATTGGAACCTGAGTGGGAGGAGGAGGCATACTGTCTGTGGAAAACAGGGCAGGCTCTGCGTCTGCAGCAGGAGCAACGGAGGAGCAGAGGGGTGAACCACAGGAGATCGCGCAGAGTTAGCGAGCCAGTACTGGCAGCACCTATAGCAGCTGAGGCAGGGCAAAGCAAAGATGGGTATAGCTGTTTCAGGAAAGAGGCACCAGCTGCTGCAGCGACACCTAGTGAAGAGCAGAGCAGCGGCGCGGATGGCAAGGTCAAGCAGCACGAAGGCGAGACCAAGGAGGCTAAGCAGGATGAGGAGGACGCAGAGGTACCACAATGGATCCTGGACGAGCTGGTGAAGCTGAAGCAGTGGTACCAGGACGTGGTGGGCATGGAGCTCCCTAAGGGCGTCGTGGACCGCGACCACAAATCGCCGCTGCGCGTGGACCCCGAGTACCGTGATGGCGCACGGCACAAGAGGTGCTACAAGCTGTCCATGGAGGAGTTACGACAACTTCGTGGGCAATTGGACGAGCTCTTGGCAAAGGGATACATCCGTCCCTCGTCTTCACCTTGGGGCAGTCCAGTCCTGATGGTGCCCAAGCCCTCCAACCCCAAGGAGCTGCGACTGGTGATCGACTATCGCCAGATCAACGAGATCACTGTGAAGGACCGTTACCCTCTCCCTGACGTACAGTCCCTCATCGATGACCTCCAGGGAGCGACTATCTTCTCCACCGCGGACGCTCTGTGGGGATTCTGGCAGGTGCCCATGGAGGAGGACGCTATCGAGAAGACAGCGATGACCACGCCGTTCGGAGCTTATGAGTGGCTGGTTATGCCCATGGGGTTGTCAAACAGTCCTTCTTGCTGGCAGCGTATGATGCAGAGCTACCTAGGACATCTCCCATTCGTAAGGGTGTTCGTGGACGATATCATGATCTTCAGTAAGAATCCAACTGAACACCTCGATCATTTGAAGCAGGTGCTGGAGGTCTGCCGTCAGAACAAAGTCCGGCTGAAGGAATCAAAACTGCGGTGCTTCAAGCGCTCGGTACGGTTCCTCGGGCATGTAATTGATCGAGAAGGATGCCGACCCCAGCAGGACAAGATCGCAGCAGTACGGGATTGGCCCAAGCTGGAGACGGTCAAGCACGTGAGACAGTTCCTGGGACTAGCTGGGTTCTACAGGCGGTACATCCAAGGATTCTCTGACCTGGCGCACCCGCTCACCAAGCTGACCAAGAGCTTAGTGCCCTGGGAGTGGGGCCCAGAGCAGGAGCGAGCATTCGAACGGTTGAAGCACGCGTTGACCACAGCCCCTACGTTGATCCTGCCGGATCAGAAGGCAGCTCACAACGGCACCAGTCCATTCGTCGTACAGACGGACGCTAGTGCGGTGGCACTGGCTGGCGTGCTGATGCAGGATCTAGGCAAGGGCCTGCAACCCATAGCCTTCGAGAGCAAGCAGTTCTCGTCTGCTGAGCAGAACTACCACGCAGGTGAGCGTGAGCTAGCCGCCATCCACCACTGCACTACGCAGACTTGGAGACATTACCTGATATTCACGGAGTTCAGGTTAATGGGGGATCATGCTCCTCTAAAGTGGTTATTCGCACCTGGACGGGAGCTCAGCCGACGCCAGGCTAGGTGGTACGAGGACCTGGTGGAGGTGGGCGTGCATGCGATGGAGCACGTGCCAGGGCGCACGCTGGTGGTGCCGGACGCGGCCTCTCGCCGACCGGACTACGTGCAGACGACAGCGCGAGACGGGCTTAAGGAGGCGGGGTATGTGGACCTGAGCACCGACCAGCCTGTATCCGCGGAAGAGGGCCGAAGAGCAGCGGGAGCTAAGGGGAACCCAGCAGAAGTAACCAAAGCTAAGGCTGAGGTGAACGCAGCGGTAAAGGAGAAGAAGATGGGGAAGGAGGACCCTAGCTCTCCGTTGGACGCGGGGTTCAGTTCAGCAGACGAGGAGGACGAGGAGTACCCTCCAGTGAACCCTCCTGTGGTAACTGGGAAGCTGACGCAGCTTAATGGACTGTGGTGGGCGGAGACCCCCGACCTGTGGCGCGACGCCATGGACACAGTGGCCACGATGGCGGCAGTCTCTGCCCTTGCGGGCGTAACTACTAGAGCGGCAGCAGCAGAGCAATCAGCAACAGGTGATGACCCAGCGTCTCCCTTGGATGCAGAAGCCGTTCTGTCAGAGACACCCCCAGCACAACCGCCTGCAACAGTAGCTCAGAAGCCAGTAGCGGAGCAGCAGCAGCCATCAGCAGCAGTGCAGCAACCAGCAGCACAACCGCCAGCGACAGCAGCAGAGCGGCAGCAAGCAAGCCCAAGGATCCGACCTGGAGAACCGCTGGTGGACAAGCAGGATTGGAAGTTGATCTCCTCGGAGTTCGCTAGGCTGCAGAGCAAGTACTCTCGAGCACTGGGAGGACCATTCCAGGTGGATGCGTGCTGTGACGCTATGGGTCAGAACCGACAGGTGAGCACATTCTGGACTGATTGCTTGAACGAGCAGTGGAGGGGTCGTATCGTCTGGTGCAACCCCCCCTTTTCAGACCCCAACGTGAGCATTGAGGACATTCTGCGACACTATGCATCTGAAGCAAAGCAGGACCCGTGCCACACAGCCGCCTTGTTCTTGTTGCCCGACTTCCCTCAGGCGAGTTGGCGACCGTTGCTACGTGAATTTGGCCTGGAGATCGTAGAAGTCATCCCAAGGGTGAACGAGCATGGTGAGCCCAACAGACTGTTTACCTCACCTGGAGAGGAGAGAGGTCACCGCTCGGCTCTGCAGGAACTGCCAGTCCCATGGCCAGTGCTAGTAGTGATAGCCAGGCCGCAGAAGCCATCCAGCAAGCTGGCCCCACGCGAGAGACCCACAGCGCAACCAGCAGTCACGCTCTCCGGAGCAGCAGCAAAGGTCAGAGACAAGTCGGGAACGGTGGAGCCAGGGGTGTTCTTGCGAGCGCTGAGAGCTGAGCACAGACGGAGCGAATATCTCAGGACCCTGAAGCAGGAGCTGCTAAATACCCAGCATCATCGCACAGAGCATTTCCGGTTGGTAAGCGACATTATCTGGAGAGTGGCTGAAGGGCGCTATCAGGTGGTGCTGGCACCGGACTCGCCCTTGCGGGAGCTAGTGTTGAGAGAAGCTCACGAGGCACCATCCGCAGGCCACACCGGCAGGGACAAGACGCTGGAACGGGTCCGAAGACGTTTCTGGTGGCCGCGAATGGACCTAGATATAGCGGAATGGGTAAAGACGTGCGTGACGTGCCAGCAGACCCAGCCGCGACAAGGGTATCCCATGGGGCTGTTGCAACCGCATCGAGTGCCAAGCAGGCTCTGGGAGGTTGTCAGCATCGATTTCGTAACCGGGCTTCCGATGACTCAGCGAGGAGTAAACGCCTTCACCACCTTCACCTGCAAGCTGAGCAAAATGGTACACGTGGTGCCAATGACCTACAACGACAGCTCTGCAGAAGTAGTGGTAAGATTGTTCATGGACGCAGTATGGCGATTGCACGGAGCTCCAATGAAGATAGTGTGCGACCGAGACCCCCGCTTTCGCGACGCCATGACTCAGGAGTTCATGCGACTGATGGGCGTCAAGGTAGCTAGCACCACTCCCTATCACCCTCAGAGCGATGGGCAAGCGGAACGCAGCAACCACACCGTGGAGCGTATGCTGCGCTGCTACGTTGCTGAGAACCAGGAGGACTGGGACCTCTGGGTGACACCTGTGGAGTACGCGATCAATGACTCCACGTCAGCAGCGACTGGATTCTCTCCTTTTGAGTTGGTGTACGGACACGCTCCCGCAACTCAGCTGGACTTCTTCATGGACGCAGCCTTAGAAGGTGGGTCAAGACGAAGAAAAGGTGGGCGAGTAGCGGCAGATAAGAGGGGAACTGCGCACGAGCTGGCCAAGCAGTTCGCGCGGCAACTACAGGCAGCGCGGGTGAACCTGCAGATGGCCCAGCAGCGCATGATGGAGCAGTTCGACGCACGACACCGGCTACAGCACATTAAGGTGAATGATCAAGTATGGGTGGATGGTCAGCACCTGACTCTGCCTGGAGATCGGGGGATGAAGCCGAAGCTGCGCAAGCTCAGGCACGGTCCCTTACGTGTAGTAGAATGTCTGTACAGCGACAGGCAGCAAGAGCTGCCAGAGCAGGACCGTGGAGCCCCGTCAGCGTACAGGTTAGAGCTACCCGTGCATTGGAAGGTGCACGACGTGTTCACAGCGGATCGGCTCACCCCAGTTCAGTCGGGAGCCAAGCACTTCGTGAGCAGGCGGGAGGAAGTGGCACCACCACCAGTCTTGGTAGAGGGTCAGAGGGAGCGTGAGGTGGAACGCATCATCAGTACTCGCTTCAGGAAGCTAGGTGGGAAGGCTGGCGGGACAGTGCAGGAGTGGCTAACCAAATGGAAAGGGCTGCCGCATAGTCACAGCCAGTGGCGAACCCGAGAGGACTTGGAAGGGCGAGGGGGCAGGCTAGAACCACTGCGAGTCTTCGAAGCTGAGGAGGAAAGGCTGAAGAAAGCTCCAGAGAAAAGGCGAAGGGAGACTCACAAGGGTCAGGAGGAGCAGCGGGCACAGTTGATGGCTATGAGACCTCCCACCCCAACAGTCCGCAGCAGTAGCCAAAGCCGGGCCTATCAGCCCCACCTCTCGAGAGTGCAGCACCCAGTCAGGATTTTGGTGTTGTTCTGCGGTACCGGTTCAGTGGAGCAGCAGTTCCAACGTCAGTTTAGGGACTGCGAGGTGGTAACAGTGGACATCCTACCCAAGTGGCAAGCCACGTGCACGGAGGACATCCTTCACTGGAACTACAAGCTCTACCCGCGGCATCATTTCGACGTCATCTGGGCCAGCCCCCCCTGCAAGGAGTACAGCAAGGCGAAGACACTAGGAGCTCCAGATCTGAAGCTGGCGGACAGGCGCGTGCGGCGTACCAGGGAGATCATTGAGTTTTACGATCCTGCGTATTTCTTCATAGAGAACCCAGCTGGCGACACGCTGCGAGGATTGCACACGCGCGCCGTAATGAAAGGTCTGCCAGAGCCACTGTTGACCACCTATTGTAAGTATGGCGCACCGTACATGAAGCCAACTCACATATGGACAAATGCGGCACCTTCAGTACCTTTGTTACAGTGCACCCACACGACTCCCTGCCCTGCGCGAGCAATGCTAGGAAGGCACGAGAACACGTCCCAAGGGGGCATCTCCTCGGCTAACACCCGCGGTATGGGTTCAGCCCAAGCGGTATATGCAATACCTCGTGCGTTGCTGTACCACCTGTTTTGCGAACTGAAGCTGAACGAGCGCATGAAGGAGGAGAGCGCACTCGCGGTAATGAACCTCATCTCGACGCTGACAGCAAGGACTGACATGTGCGAGTCTCAAGATACCGAGGCTGGTCAGCCACGGGGCGCAATGGCCGCGGAAGACCCGTGATCTGGTAGTGCTGAGGTTGCCAAACCTGATGAGCGTTGGCAGCGTGAGACGGTGAAGCGCCTTGGCGAACCCGGATTGCGGAAGGGGACCCAGACCCAAGGACTGGGGGGCACGGACCCAAGAACCGTAAGGGGGACCCGGACCCGAGGACTGGGGGGCACGGACCCGAGAACCGAGGGCTTAGCAGCCCGATCTTGTCGCAAAGTGCATGCTAACCTTCCCTGACCATGTACATAAGAGCACGCAGGACAGCCTAGCGAGGACGTAGGCGCGCCGCAAAGGGGGGGAGAGTTGTACTAGGGTGTATCGCGAGTCAGACGAGAGACAGTCGTGTCTGAATGACGAGTGACAGCACCAGTGACAGTCACCAGTATGACCGCGAGGTATGACAAGGGTGACTGACAGCTTGTGACTTTTTGAACATCTGCAACCACAGCAGATCAGGTTGAGAGAATTGGTGGGAAACCATTTTATATTCAAACAGCCACACAGATCTGGAGGGAAACCAGGAGAGTCCCAGATCTTGCCACATCATCAGATCTATGACTATTCAGTAATTCAGAGCAGAGATCACTGTATGACTGGCAGCTACAGCCCAAGGGCCAAATGACAAGACCTGTCAGAGGATATGTGAACATGAAGTGACTGAGCATGTGACTGTCGAATTCGGATGAGATCTGAGGGAATTCGAGTCGACATGTTACTACTTAAAGAGCTGAACAAGCTCTCATGTCAGTTTTTGAATTAGTTACACATTGGCACTGAACTCTGGTGTCTTGTAACTTCAAACAGTGAAAGTTCATCTAAGTATAAAGAAATATCCGACAGTATACAAAGTATTCCGATATCAACCTATGGTCCCTGTACCATATTCCCTGTAAGTGTTACTTGCACCCTTGTGAGACTGGTTCAGTCCTCACAACCGAACAAAATATGTGCACGTGGAACAGGCGAGCCATATTTTTTTATTGATCTGGAGACATATAGGGACACTTGGGGTGTTATAGACAACACGAATGTGGATTGAGTAGCGGCATTACGTGCTATGCGTGTCGCCTTTGATGCTGTAACACGGATCTGGCGAAGGAGAACAAGAAAGACGATCTCGGAAAAGTCTGTGGACGGCGACACAATATCTTGTTCGCAATGGGTGAAATCACCACCTTGAACGCAATCAGCTACCCGGAAGATGTCAAGACACGGTTGAAGGTGGGCCTCCCATACGCTTTTGTTGTAGAATGTATAAACGAGACCAGTAGCATGTAACCGTGTTTGGTGTCACATGTGTGTGGCGCAGGTGCACAAGAACATGGCGGGATTATTCGTGAAGTTTGATGGGAACCGTCTAGCGGAGGTGAGACGTAACACGCCAGTGGTGCTGGAGCATCTATACACAACCGTGACCCGCTCCTTAAACACGCCCAAGCTTGATTCCAAGAAGCAGGTGAAGTGCCATGATGGAGCCTTGAAAGCCATAGCGGGGATCACTCACCTCACAAAACGTTTGTGGGGATGTGCTTGGTCTGTTGTCCATCCACGAGTATTCGCTGTCGAAGAAACATATTGAGGCGGCCGTAACAGTGAAGACCAGCGATGAGAAGTAGGTGAAGCCGACCCTCACCAAGGAGATCAAACATTTTTCTAAGGCGGCATGGGGTGCGTTTGAACGGTACCAGGTGTTCCTTTCGCTGCATCACACTCCCAGAAGACCTTCAAGCGCTGTTGCTACACGGGATGCATCCCGCATCCGGATGTGACGCGCTGGGTAAGGTGCTGTGCGAAGCAAACAAGGACACGCTGGTGGTGGGGCAGAAATCTATCTCACCCTGCACATACCCTGTGGAACGCTACTCCGGCGACCCGGGACAGGTCGTGATGGACCCGTTTATGGGATCTGGCAGCTGCGGGGTGGCGGTACGTACTGGTCGCGGTTTCTAAGATTATGAGCAAAAACACACCATATTTTTTGCTGACATGTTCCACGTCTTGCGCACGTCCTCTGCAGTCGTATCTTGATGGTACTGATGCTGAAGAGGAGTATTTACCACCCTAGTCGTTTAGGCGGGTGGCCACGTAGATGCGTGTGCATAGTTTAGTACGCACATATAGCTCACAATGCAAAGTTCATCTGAGGTGGGAACGTGTAAACGGGAAACCCCAAAGGATGAACAGCTAGTACTGTAGTCTAGTTTTTGCCGTAGCATTAGTAGGTATTTCCATGAAATGGGCGCCAGCCGAGTGTGTAGGAACGGCGGTTGCGCCAAATATTGTAAATTTGAAATAGCCACCGACCGCCCTGACCAAGAATCTTGATACAGGTCTCGGCAAGGACAAAATTTTCAATGACTTGTTTACAATATTTTTTGTGGTTTCGCGTAATATCGATCACAAATCTGCACAATACGTCCTATAAACGTATGGGAAGTTTGAATGCAAACCCCGCCCCCACCGCAATTACATACCCTCCGAGGTGACATCCCTAGTTGAAAGGTTACAAAATTGGCCAAACTCGGTTTCGCGGATACTCGTTACTTTTGTTTGGTACCCATGGGTTCACCATGTTTAAAAGCCCATTTATGGGTAAGTAATCATGAACAGGATCGGACGCTTTATGATATTTTTGCAAAGTAATAATGCTGTGTTTGGACGAAACGGGAAAATGATCGGAACACAACGATAGCTGAAAAGCGATTTTCACTTAGTGGGCACTGTCCAAGCGATGCGGACACGACAGTCGAGCGCAACGCAAAAAAATCTGCAAAACGAGACGTATCAAATCGACGAACACGATGCATTGACGTTCCTCATTCTGTATAGTTAAGTTGATAATCTTTAAGTACTTTAGGACTTTTTTAAGTTTATAGCTTCAATCAAATTAATAAAGTCATTTACTGGTTCACACCCGTGAGATTATCGAGGGTAGCATTTGTGCATGGGACTTCCACTTGGATATGAGTGAATGTGCATATGCCTGTCGTGTGTGGTGAGCTGTCAGTGCATGATTGAGTGTCCACCGCCCCCCAGTTTATGTGCCCGCGTTCAAGGGAGGCTTGGAGTCCCATCAGCTCTCTACTTCTAACAAACGTGTATGCTTTGCCTCCAAGTGATGACAATATATTGCTAACTCCTGCCGTCGATGAATCATGAGTCTGTGCGTCGGTCAGAATTTATGTGTGCTTGTCTTACAACTGCCACCAATCAGTCACCCTAAATATGGTGGTTGTATGTCAATCAACATGATATCCATAGAGATGATCGAATGTCACACACATTCCCGTTGCATAGAAGCATCGGGTATGAAGCGTGATGACATGACAGATATAATGACACCACTCATAGGAATCTGTTGGAGCTCCCCGCGTGTCTCTGGATTGATCTTATGCTCATTCCGTGGAAAACCACCAGATCCTCACCCCAGAACTCCCGACCCATGGCTTCATTCCTCACCTCAACCATCTTACTCGGATTTTGCTTGGCTCCTAGCAGCACTGCAATATTGTGGAAGCATCTAGTGGCAGCTCCGACTAGAAGGAAGGCATGGCGCACTCCTGGAATGGTGGGATCATCCATCCCTCCAGCAAAGGGAGATAGTGCAGGAGAAAACGGAAGAAGCAGATGTCCCAGTCGTCCTTGGCATCCTTGTTCAGGGTAGTGCCAGAAGGTAGGGAGTCCCGTGCATAATAGACGTAGGGATTGATATCCCCTGGATTGCTGTGGCCTCAAACTGTTGATTTAATCAATGGATTGTGCAGAGGATTCACAATGGAATGGATGGAACGCTGGTCGTGGTCCTCGTCATCCTCATTGTCATTGTCCGAGCCAGATTTGGCGCCATCTGATATCCAGGAGCTCCTCATCTGAGCAAGCTCCATTCTTGATTGGTCGCTGTCTTCGCTTGCACCATCTTTTTTGGCCTGGTGAATGTAGAACAAGCCCGCCATGACTCCGAAAAGCAGAATGATCCCTGGGACTGTCAGAGCAACAGCTAGAGCCGTTCCATCACTGCCGCTGTCGTCGTCCGCGCTATCAGCATCGCCGCCTGCATGCCACCGAGCAGTCCTCCCCCCCCTTGCTGAAAGGATGCCGCAGCAATCCTGCCGTTCAATAATGCCCGCGGAGGAAGGGCAAGCAATCCTGCCGTTCAATAATGCCCGCGGAGGAAGGGCAGGCAATCCTGCCGTTCAATGATGCCCGCGGAGGAAGGGCAGGCGACGCCATGCATGTCATCAAAGTCAGCCCCGCAATGAGATGCGGCGGATCATAGGGGATGAGTCAGCAGGATTGCTGGAGCGACTGCACCATCAGATGTACTTGAAGTTGTGTTGGCTGCAATTTGAGGCGCGGATTCCAGCAATTGCAGAAAGTTTGCAAGGCAGCAACACTGGGCACCAGCCAGCCACCCACCTGCGGCCGTTGGGGATGATGTTGCCGGGGGCCTGCCCGGGAACTCTGCGCCCGCACCGTGAGATCCCGCTGAGATGAAAAGGCCTCACATTGCTGCCAAGTGGCGCCATGATGGGAACTCGTGGGCCATTGGTGCTGCCTTGTGGCGTTGCTTGGGTGGCGCTGAGGAAGCAATTTAGGACGAACTTATAGTCCCGGCCTTATAGTCCCACGCCGCCTTATAGTCCCGGCCAAGGATTGGGAAAGGCGATCAATTGGCACTACATTTCCTGTTTCGTGGTTTCGAAACGAGCAAGCTGTCACGGGCGAGCTGTCACGGGCCGTGGATGTGGAGGGGACTAATGGGACCTCGGAGCATGCTCAATCTAAATCCAAGTTCCAAAACTGTCCGGCCCTCCGACATATCGAACACCTTTCCGCGGATGATACAGCTCAGCAGCGCGTGGAAACGGTGACTCGGCAATCAATGAAACTTCTCAGCAAGAAGAAGACCCAACGGCGGTGAGGACCACATCTCATTCGCTCTTGATGGAGTTGCTACAAAAGCTGACGATGATCCTCAGCAGCCCGTTAAGACCCTGGCTTAACAACGTATGCCACCACTTAGTGGCCTGAGAAGACATGAAATGCATGGTGGCTGATGCCCCTCCTTATGCTAGCTTACGGCCCCTTCGCTACTGCAGATGGGCAGCATCACCACGTAGCACATAAATGTGCCACAGAACCAAGTCAGGCATCAGCAGGCATCGAGCTGGTGCTGCTCACGCCAATGCCGCTGGCGATCCACGCGTGGTTTTGGACCGACTTGCCGGCCATGTCTGCAGCCGCCCTCTTCCGGGAAATGTTGAGGAGATCGCACCGGAGCACAGGTTGCAGGCTGCCGGGCAGTTGGCAATGATCTCGTCTTGCTTCGCCTGCGTAAGGATGGCGCCCATGCCGGCCTGGCTGGCCATTGCGTGCATCCTAGAGCAGTCCCCGGCCCCCCACTGCGCCAGCAGCGCTGGGATCTCCGAGCATCGATAGTTTTTACTGACAATGAACAGCTCGAAGTCGGAGTCATCCGTACATTCCGAATCTGAAGTAAGATTGGCAACGAGTAGCACGCAGTGCCCAACCCACGCCCCCCCTCGCCTCATAATTAACTTGCACGCCGCCAGATACTGGAGAAGTTTTTTCCCCGATCGATTCCCGATCAAAACCACTCGGTTTTGTTCAAGTTTTAGCGGTTTCAGGCAAGAACATGTGAATCAGGAGTTAGCCGAGACAGAATGTCAGCAAATCGAGCCACTTCACAGAAAAGACGGTGGATAAAAACATTGGTGCAAAGTATTGGAGTGCTCGCTGTTTGGCCACTCGAGGATTTGCGCGAGAGTGAAACTGGGACAATTTCCATCTCGGGCACTGAGGCATCGACGGCCGACGTCTGCACGCTCCAGGGGAGGAGATTCCCAAGGCTTAATTACGTGGGTGCCCTGAAGACGCTTTCGCGTCCCTGGAGTCCCGCCGGCTGGCCAGGGCACGGCCGGCGTCATATGGTTGGCCCGGGTGGCCGACTTTCCAGGGGGAGAGGGAAGCCCCTAAGTCCCCTCCCCAACCAGTTTGCGGGCGGCACGCGGGGAAGCCCCCAAGTCCCCTCCCCAACCAGTTTGCGGGCGGCACGCGGGGGAGCCCCTAAAGTCCTCCCAACCGGTTGCAGGCGGCGGGGAAGCCCCTAAGTCCCCTCCCCAACCAGTTTGCGGGCGGCCGCGGGAAGCCCCCAAGTCCCCTCCCCCAACCAGTTTGCGGGGCGGCACGGGGAAGCCCTTAAGTCCCCTCCCAACCAGTTTGCAGGCACGGGGAAGCCCCTAAGTCCCCTCCCCAGCCCAACCAGTTTGCGGGGCGGCTGCGGGAAACCCCCAAGTCCCCTCCCAACCAGTTTGCAGGCGGCACGCGGGGAGCCGCTAAGTCCCCCTCCCCAACCAGTTTGCGGGCGGCACGCGGGAAGCCCAAGTCCCTCCCCAACCAGTTTGCGGGCGGCACTTGGCGGGAAGCCCCTAAAGTCCCCTCCCCAACCAGTTTGCGGGCGGCACGCGAGGGAAGTCCTAAGTCCCCTCCCCCAACCAGTTCTGGGCGACACGCGGGGAAGCCCCTAAGTCCCCTCCCCCAACCAGTTTGCAGGCGGCACGGGAAGCCCCCAAGTCCCTCCCAACCAGTTTGCGGGCGGCACGCGGGAAGCCCCTAAGTCCCCTCTCCCAACCAGTTTGCGGGCGGCACGGGGAAGCCCCTAAGTCCCCTCCCCAACCAGTTTGCAGGCGGCACGCGGGGAAGCCCCCAAGTCCCTTCCCCAACCAGTTTGCGGGCGGCACGCGAGGACCACATCGCTGGTTCAGCATGTTCAATCGCGAAAGCGTCAGTGGCGCCGTGATGCGTCCTGGCGGGCATCCTGCAGGAGCCGGTGCCGTGATGCGTCCTGGCGGGCATCCTGCAGGAGCCGGCGCCGTGATGCGTCCTGGCGGGCATCCTGCAGGAGCCGGCGCCGTGATGCGTCCTGGCGGGCATCCTGCAGGAGCCGGCGCCGTGCGAGGGACACAGACAGGGCGGCAACACTTTCTTGGGCCCGCGCTGTGGGCTGCTTCGGTGGTCTGGAGGGCGGCGGGGTCATCACAGAAGACACGGGTGGGCCCAGCATCCGCATGCGTGGCGCTATCTATGACCCCGGAGCGCTGTGGAAACCTGCTCGCCACGTCACCGCCTTCAGGCTCCGCGGCTGCGCAGGGGGAAGGCCAGGCTACGGGGGGGCTCCCACAGGCTTGGGAGCTCCCTTGAGGCGGTGGTGCTCGGGGGTTCGGAGGCGGCAGCTACAACGAATCTGCTGAAGTAGCTGGCGGATATGAATGCCAACCTGGCAGACGTCAGCAACTTCATCCGGGCTGTGGCTGTGGCATGGGCTGTGGCTGTGGCATGGGCTGTGGCATGGGCTGTGGCTGGGCATGGGCTGTGGCTGGGCATGGGCTGTGGCTGTGGCATGGGCTGGGGCTGTGGCATGGGCTGTGGCTGGGCATGGGCTGGGGCTGTGGCATGGGCTGTGGCTGGGCATGGGCTGTGGCTGTGGCATGGGCTGTCGCGTGGGCTGTGGCTGGGCATGCAGCAAGAACGGACACTGCAGAGCTCCGTCGGTGGGACAGGCTGCTCGGATTCCAGGGTTATAGGAGCAAGGCACTCGGTGAAGGTATGTGCTTGCGCGACTATAAACACATTTCAAAGTGGCACCGACAATATCAACAGAGAACAGTTCAGACATGCAGCGCCGCTGTGGAGGCTGTAATAATGGTATCAGCAAGTTGCTGGGCCCCGCGGTGTGAGCAACCTGGTGCTGGAGGTGGTGGTGAAGGTGGTGGTGAAGGTGGTGGTGAAGGTGGTAAAGGTGAAGGTGGAGGTGAGGTTGGTGAAGGCAAAGGGGGAGGTGATGGTGATGAAGGTGAAGGTGGAGGTGAAGGTGGAGGTGAAGGTGGTAAAGGTGGAGGTGGAGATGAAGGTGAGGTTGATGGAGGCAAAAGGGGAGGTGATGGTGATGAAGGTGTGATGAGGGTGAAGGGGTGGAAGCAATGGGGGAGAGGGTGGTGGGGAGGGGTCCTCTGTGATGGATATTACGTCAGATGAAGATATCTCCCCTGTAGCTGCTGAATGAATCTCCTGCAAAGATGCTGCAGACCCCCGGCCCCCGGCAACTCCCCAGCTCCCTCCAACCCCCGGCACAACACATCAGATCTTGATGCTGTCTCCAAGGCCCGAGGGACAGCTTCATATTTGAATTGGAGCCCGTGTAATTTGAGTGGTTTTAAAAGAAAGCATTCACTCGGATATCGGAGTCTGCTCTGTTTGAGAAACTTCTTTTGGAGATTCTGTCTCAATACCAGCAGCCATGCTGCATAGTACTCAATAAAGGATAACTTTTCTCTCACGAGCCGGGTGAAAGATAAAGTATATTTAATGTTTATTTAATTTATTTTGTTTTAAGTCTTACAGCAGTGCGGAATGCATGGAGTTGGCCGAACAGAGCTCAGAGTCCAACGTGTTCGGAAGGACTCTTCTGTAAAATCGGCTCTGTGCCGGCAGTTCTAGGATACATCGACAGGGCGCTGTGGATCGACGGCTCGAGACAGCACGCACTCGTGCGGGACCAGAACCAGAGCTAGATTCGTGTGGGTGTGCCAATTTGGTGTGTGCAGTGAGCACCCCCTTTAGAGACGTGGCGACTTCACAGGACCCGGGAACGCATCCTATGTTGCTTCACAGTTACAGTGACAGGAATTGCGTGGTCAGTTTGAAGCCTCACAAAAGAAATAGGTCGCTCGCGTTGCCGCCGGTGGCCGGTGGCCGGCTGCGGGCACGGTGGTGTATCTTGTGGCATACTTAACACTGACAGGCTCGCCACTGCAAAGACGTGAAAGCAAACTGAATGGCCGCCACAGAAATCCAATAATGAGATAATGCTCCTTTGCATTCTGAATTAAGGATCACTTTCCGCGGAGTAGAAAAGCCATGCCAGGCTCTGCAAGCAATGCGCCCACCTGGACACGTTGCTCTCCAACGTGGCAGCGAAGGCGGCAGCCCCCGCCTGCTGCGAGGAGGTCTCCATGCGGACGGTGCTGTTCACTAGCACGCTGCCAGAGGAGATGTCACCAACCAACACGTTGTCCTGAGGCCCCGCGAAGCCCTCCCTCCTCCCAAGTAAGGCGAACGTCCGTGCTGAGATACCGCGCACAACACAACCCTCGCACTAAAGATGCGCAGGATGGTTTCGGGGGAGCTGTGCTCAAGTGTGCGAAGCGCTCGTGGAAAAAATGCCGCGCGGCCGAGGTCCCCAGGTCCCCGTCAAGGCGGAGGCGGTTGCCCCCTTTGCTCATTTTGGGTATCTCATCACAGCCCCGGCGAGACCTCGGACCTCGGACCTCGGACCTCGGAGCAGTTTTTGCACTTTGAGCTGGCAGTGTATGATCGCTTTGGAAACCAACCTTGTGGCAGCTCGCACTTTCCGCCATTGCTGCCTTGAAGCTAGTGGTGAAGTCATCCCTAAAGCTTTCATCATCGAACGACGCAATGTTGAGCTCCTCGAAGGCCACCACTGAGCTCACCAGAATGGCGGAACCTTCGATGAACCCTGCCGCGCCCACACACCACAATCAGCTTCAGTGTTTGCACCCCTACAGTGCTTGCCACGACCCGATCTTCAAGCTGTGGCACCCTTACAGTGCTTGCCACGACCCGATGTTCAAGCTGTGGCACCCCTGCAGTGCTTGCCACGACCCGATGTTCAAGCTGTGGCACCCTTACAGTGCTTGCCACGACCCGATGTTCAAGCTGTGGCACCCCTGCAGTGCTTGCCACGACCCAATGTTCAAGCGGTGGCATCCCTAAAAAGAAAAAGAGAAAGAGACCTATATCACAAGTATAGGTGGGACTTTATTTACAAGGGAGCCGGGCCCTTACCTTACCTATTACCACTATTCAGCTGTCAGATTTCGCGAATATGCACTATAATGCATACAATTCTCTCATACTATGGTGGGCAGGACAATACGGCAGCTCCCCTACTGAAATCCGACGGCATGAACTAATCAGTTATCCGAACCGCAGGGATTACTAGCAGGTGCTACGAATTGCCCGGTCGCGGTAAACATGAACTAATCAGTTATCCGAACCGCAGGGATTACTAGCAGGTGCTACGAATTGCCCGGTCGTGGAAAACATGAACTAATCAGTTATCCGAACCGCAGGGATTACTACCAGGTGCTACGAATTGCCCGGTCGCGGTTAACATGCCATCGGCCACATGCGGCACCTGGTGTCGCGGGCGGAGGTGACGGCGATGGTGGTGGTGGTACTGGGGGAGGTGATGGCGGTGGAGGTGGTGGTACAGCGGGAGGCCTTGGGCTGGTGGTCCCGCTGAGCACGCCGCACCCGATCCGCTCCCCTTGCGCGCCGTGGATCACAAACGCATGCCCCAGGGCAGCTTCCAGCTCGTACCCGCTCCAGATGGAGAAGGACCCCTCCGCGTTGCCCTTGCCACACGGCACGTAGTAGCTCGTGTCCAGATTCCACGGGTCCGGGTCCGACGCCGGAGTCCAGTAGTGCCCCCCCGCATCCTCGCACGCCGTACCCTCGTGGATGTGCATCCCGTACCGCACCTGCGCCAGCACCCCGCACCCGATGCGCTCCGACCCGGAGTGCACCACGAGCGCGTGCCCGGAGTTGTTCAGGTACGCGTACCCGGAGTCCACCTCCAGCACGCCCTCCGCGTTGCCCTCCCCGTCGGGGTAGTACAGCGTCGCCGCCCACGGGTCCGGGTCCGACGCCGGGGTCCAGTAGTGCCCCCCGGCGTCATCGCACGCCAAGCCCTCGTGGATGTGCAGGCCGTACCCCGCCGCCTCCAGCGTGCCGCAGCCCGCCCGCGTGCCGTTGGACAAGTGCACCACGAACGCGTGCCCAGTGTTCTCATCGTAGGGGTGCCCGCTGCTAATCTCGAAGGACCCCACCGCCAACCCGCTACTGTCTGCTGAATACGTGGTCATGTCCCACGGGTCCGAGCCGTTCGCCGGGCTAAAGTAGTGCCCGCCAACCTCGCTCGCCTCCACACAGCTGCTCCCAGTATGGATGTGCATCCCACCTTCCTTGGACGCCTCCAGGCTGCTCAGGTTGTATGTCACGCGGATGCTCGTCCTATTCACACGCGTCACCACCACCGTGCCACCGACAGTGTACTCCCCGTCGTACCCGGGGTATGCGTCCATCTGTGCCGATAGGCTGCCTGCTGGTAACCCGCTCAGGTCGTAGGCAACCGCCACCGCCCCCGAGCCGCCCGCCGTGGCGCTCTCGGTCACCGTCACGGTGCCGGAGATGTTGGACCACTCCCCGACGTACCCCGGGTACGCCTCCAGCTCCGCCTCCAGCTCCCCGGGCTGCGCTCCGCTCAGAGTGTACGCCACCGCCAAGCTGCCATTTGCCAGCTGGGACACCTGCACCAGGCCGCTGACGTTGGTCGCCTCCCCAGAGTATGCTGGATACACTCCGATGCTCGCCTCCAGGTCTGCCCTCCTCAGCGACACCACCCCATCCCCCGCTGTCCCCCACCTCAGCATCTACTGTCCAACCTAGCACAGGCGCTCAAGCCTTTATCGCGGCTTCCCATCCTGCGCTGTACAGGTGGGCGTGGCAGTTGTGCTGACGGAGTCTGATGCCTGGGAAAGGCTGGCCAGCGCAACGGCTACAGATAGCATCGAGCTGGCCACCAGAGCTGCACAAAGTCACACCTGCAGGGCCGACCGCGAGTTGACATCTCATTAAGCGCTAACGCATCATGAGTGTCATAGGGTAGTCTTCTTTACGATCACACCACACATAAATGATGATACGGCATAGGATAAGGTTGATCTGAGATTGAAGCACACGAAAACGATGACAGCGACGGTGCGCATGCCCCACGAAAACGATGACAGCGACGGTGCGCGTGCCCCACGCAAGCGATGACAGCGACGGAGCGTATGCCCCACGCAAGCGATGACAGCGACGGAGCGCATGCCCCACGCAAGCGATGACAGCGACGGAGCGCATGCCCCACGCAATGCGATGACAGCGATGGAGCGCGTGCCCCACGCAAGCGATGACAGCGATGGAGCGCGTGCCCCACGCAAGCGATGACAACGATGGAGCGCGTGCCCCACGCAAGCAATGACAGCGATGGAGCGCGTGCCCCACGCAAGCGATGACAGCGATGGAGAACGTGCCCCACGCAAGCGATGACAGCGATGGAGCGTGTGCCCCACGCAAGCGATGACAGCGATGAAGCGCGTGCCCCACGCAAGCGATGACAGCGATGGAGCGCGTGCCCCACGCAAGCGATGACAGCGATGGAGCGCATGCCCCACGCAAGTGATGACAGCGATGGAGCACATGCCCCACGCAAGCAATGCAATGACAGCGATGGAGCGCATGCCCCATGGTGCACATGCCCCACGCAAGCGATGACAGCGACGGTGCGCGGTGCCCCACGCAGCGATGACAGCGATGGAGCGCATGCCCCACGCAAGAGATGACAGCGATGGAGCGCATGCCCCCCACGCAAGCGATGACAGCGACGGTGCGCGTGCTGCCCCACGCAAGCGATGACAGCGATGGAGCGCATGCCCCACGCAAGCGATGACAGCGATGGAGCGCATGCCCCACGCAAGCGATGACAGCGATGGAGTACATGCCCAACGCAAGCGATGACAGCGATGGTGCGCATGCCCCACG
>LGRX02003884.1:0-15906 GCA_001247695.2 Cymbomonas tetramitiformis | reverse complement strand
GAGCGGTCGCACGAGTGAGATGGCCGAAATGCATAATCGATGATATCCATGGAATCGCTATATCGGACTTCGGTCGCAGTGGAATCGCATGAATTCTTAGGACTTTGCGAAAAATATTTTTCAAAAAAAATATTTTTTCAGGGTGAAATCGCCAAAAAACCGTTGTTTTTAGCTTGTTTTGGCGTTCTACACCATTACGCGGGTGAGGAGTGCAGCGATTCGTGGAATTGAGGGGTTTCACATATCACGTAATTAATCCTGATGGTCACCGCAATTTGAAATTTTGAAAAAAAATATTTTCTTGGCCCAAATCGGCCGAAAATCGCGTTTTTTTGCCTGTTTTGGCCTGTCGCGGGCCTGTTTTGGCGTTCTACGCCACTCCGCGCGTGTGGAGTGCTCATATTCGTGGGAATGAGGGTTTTCACATATCACCTAAGCACTCCTGATGGGAATCGCAATTTGAAATTTTGGAAAAAAATATTTTTTGGGCCCAAATTTCAACAGAAATAGATTTTTTTTGCCTGTTTCGGCCTGTCGCGGGCCTGTTGTGGCGTTCTACGCCACTCCGCGCGTGTGGAGTGCACATATTCGTGGAAATGAGGGTTTTCACATATCACCTAAGCACTCCTGATGGGAATCGCAATTTGAAATTTTGGAAAAAAAAAAAATTTGGGCCCAAATTTCAACAGAAATAGATTTTTTTGCCTGTTTCGGCCTGTCGCGGGCCTATTTTGGCGTTCTACGCCACTCCGCGCGTGTGGAGTGCACATATTCGTGGGAATGAGGGTTTTCACATATCACCTAAGCACTCCTGATGGGAATCGCAATTTGAAATTTTGGAAAAAAATATTTTTTTGGCCCAAATTTTAACAGAAATCGATTTTTTTGCCTGTTTCGGCCTGTCGCGGGCCTGTTTTGGCGTTCCACGCCACTCGGCGCGTGCGGCGTGCACACAATCGTGGAAATGAGGGTTTTCACATATCACTTAAACACTCCTGATGGGACTCCCAATTTGAAATTTTGGGGAAAAATATATTTTTGGGCCCAAAAATTAACAGAAATCGATTTTTTTGCCTGTTTCGGCCTGTCGCGGGCCTGTTTTGGCGTTCCACGCCACTCGGCGCGTGCGGCGTGCACACAATCGTGGAAATGAGGGTTTACACATATCACTTAAACACTCCTGATGGGACTCACAATTTGAAAATTACCCAAATCGATTACAGAATCGTTGTTATGTTGGCATATTTTGCGTGGGCCCTGTTGGGCGTTATGCACAACACGCCGAGAGTAGATGCTATTCAGCATGGTGTTGTTTGGGTTCTAAGATTCTAGTGATCTATCCTGCTGTGATAGTTATACTTCTTCACAACAACCCTAGAATGCGCTGGTGCTCAGCATCGGTCAACCTATAAAACTCCTTACCGCGGTATTTGCGTCTGGTCATTGTCACTTCCACACACACGACATGATGCGAATATGTCAGACATTTCTTGGATGTGTCTATGTAGTACTCCTCGCAGCTTTCCTCATCCGCCCACTCATAAAATCGGCCTTCAACGACAAATTCCCCCGGTGTAGCATTTACGCCCTCCCCACCAGGCGAGTAGTAGTCGTCTCGCATCCCATCCGCGTTGATCACCTGCTTCACCTCGCTCAACGCCTTCACCAAATAGTAGGGGTGATTAGGATCGCCCCCCGACAGCCTTGCAAAAGTGTTTCCTCGTGCAACCTTCACACTCACGTCATCACGGGCCTCCGCGACTCTTGTTCTGGTGCGCCGGGCATCAGATTCGGTTGCCTCCGTCAAGGTGAACTGCTCCCAGCTGTCCACGTGACTCCGGTACAGGCAACCCTCCGTGTCAGGTTGTGCCTTCGCGCACTGCGCGTAACAATAATCGCAATAGCATTGTCGGTCCCGCTTCAAGCCCACCAACAACCCCACCCCTGCACGCACCGAGTGTAACGCCAAAGTCCGGTCAACCGTGTCAAACCCAGGTCCAGAGATGTCCACGTCCTTGCCGTCAACCAGAAAGAAAAATCTTTGCCCGAACTGAACACCTCTGTCGCGAGCGCTATCCTTCGGCTTTTGCAACCTTTCCATGCAGAACTCGTACAAGCTTTTGGCGTCCAGTATTTTACAATGCCATTTGTCGGTTGTGGACATCACCGCCAAGCTCGCCTCATGCTTCACCGCTACTCCCATCGCGTCTTGCTCACCTCGTGCATGTGACGTCTCAAAGAAGTTGCGCTGTGTCGGGATGCCAAGCCCTCGGGGCCACTCCGCCGACTCTTCCCGCCCGCTCTCCACCACGTCGGCAAATGCGGTTGCGCATTTGTTTTGTGCCGCACTACCATCCGCCCACTCATGCATGAATTTGGGGAGAGGTATACCTCTCTTCACGAAGTACTCACTGACGATAAGTTTCCTCATATGCTGGATACCTCGGTGGGAGTGCGGCAAGGTGTCGCTAATGAGGTAGATCAGGTCCTTCACTATTATTGGGTTGGCCTCGGTGGAAGTCTGACCATCCACGGAACCAACCGCGTGCCGCCATAACACACAACACAGCAGCGTTGCTTGCTTCACTATCCAGTGCAACGACTGAATCGCCCTGGGAATGTTCAGAGCGTGGTTCTCGCTGAAGTCAAACAATATGAGGCAGTGCCCCAAAGGCAAGCCCGCCTTGCACTTGTTGAACATTGTCATGGAGTGCGTGGCCATGAAACAGTGGTAGGCATACGGCTTCAAAAACCGACACGGTTGGGCAGCAGGCACACCGACCAACTTCTCCAACCTCCAACTCCCGTCCGCCGCTTTCCGCACAAACGTGCCCGAACACACACAATTTGGGGACTCCCCTGGGGCGTGGCCAAGGAGCAGAGCTTGCAGTTTTGCAAGCAGCTCACCAGCAGTGGTCGTCTTTTGGACGAACTGCACCCGGTGCTTGTTCTTCCCGTCCTCGTCCACTCCGATATGAACGTTCTCGTAGGTGTGCCAGTCCAGCGTGGCAGTGTTGGAAACCGCCGCCGGACACAACGACCAGTTTTGCAGCCCCCCGCACCGTTTGCAAGAACCCTCCAAGCAGGGCATGTCGTGGTGGTCCTCGTGCTCTCCGTTCGACCGCTGTCTTGGACACAGCAGCGATGCCGTGAAACCGGAGGTTGACCGTCCCACCTCCACTCGACCACACTTGAAGTCCGGGAAAGCAGGAAATGGTTTACGGGCAGACAGCCGTGCCCGAAGGCCTCCACCGCGAGGGCAACACGACGCGTCCGTGCACTTGCAGCCGGAGTGGCCCACCTCCTGGAAACGAGCATACGCCTCCACCACCAACCGCATATCCTCGTGGTACCTGCAGCAGCAGGAAATGGTGTCCCTTCGGGTGAGTCGTTGCACTTGCCTCGGCTTCCGAGTCTCAAAAGATCGGAGTTCGATCTTTTCGGCGGGAAACTTCTTCTTGAACTTGCGGAACACCTCCAACTGTGTCATTTCCAACCACTGCTTCGACACCTTCTCCACGCTTCCATCAATATGCCGCAGCTGGATCACGTCCCGTTTACACGTGGACACCCGACTGATCCCAGCACTCAGCCAGAAGGCTTGGATCTTGTGGGTCAGCTCCGCGCTTATAGCACGGTTGGCCATGTGCAGGTTTTCCAGGACCAACCCTGCCAGAAGACCGGCATTAAGCCGTTGCGCTGTCCCAAGGGCAGCTCCCAACAGCAAGTTGCGGTGCCCAACGAGTCCATCCTTCACCACCTTCACATTTATCCCTAAGATGCTTGCAACAGCACCCTCAACACCCTCCACGTCTCTGCCAAATACCATCGCTGCGCCCGCCATGCGCGTGGCAGCGTTCTGCCTGGAACCATATCCAGCTAGAGCGGCGAACGATGCCCGCAAGCTCGACACGATCGTTCCTCCTACGCGATCCTCCTCTGACAGAAATCTTAGCCGCACAGCTTCTATCTCTTCCGCGGGTAAGGTGCGCACAAAGTTCGAGAGCGCCCCACCAATAAGATGCGGCTTGTTCATGAAAACCTCCTTGAGCTTGTTGTTCCAGTGTTGTATACTTCCATGCGGCACCAGGCAACCCACCGCTGAGGCTCCTGCGGAGGCTGCTGTGGCGCCTAAGGGACCCAGCGTCGATTTCACCCGTGCTTGAGGCGCAGAGACCTCCACCGCGTCCTTGCCCAAGTCTAAACGCTTCCTAGAGCGAGCTTCCCTCCTTCGCGCATTCTGATCAAGGCGCCTTTTCTTAACGGTACTGGTAGGTGTGGGCGCATTCCTCGCATTCCTCCCAACCCCACCTGCCTGCAGCACGCTAGGATCTCTGCTCGGTTTATTCCCAGTTAACACATTCCATTTATCGACGAACTCCGAGATCTGCCCCGCTAGTTCTGTTGCATGATCCACATTCGTTGGTGCAATAGGAAACTCCAAAGGCAAGTTCCGCGCCATGTCGCCGAGGCTCATGAGCCATGGCAATACATCCACAAGGTAAGAAGGAGGAGGCATCCCTTTTCGGAAAACGCCACTCATAAGCGGCAAACATGTAAGGAGTCTACGGGCGAAAGCACGCCTTCAATAAACATATTTGCATGTCTGAACTTTTGCACGGACTCCCACATGCATCAGGAATATGAATAGTCCTTTCACGAAAAGTATCCGTGGCGTAAGTATCGCCCCCAGGATGGAATGACTGTTCGATCGTGGGGGCGATTCGCCATTTCTTGATTTATCACCCGGACATGTCAAATTTGACGTAGCGTGTGTATCGCACCCACGATCAACTGCTGCGTCGATCGTGCGGGCGATTCATAAATTTCGATTCAAGATTCGATCGTGTAATGATTTATCACCCGGACATGTCATATTTCACGTGGCGTGTGTATCGCACCCACGATCAACGAATTCGTCGATCCTGCGGGCGATTCATAAATTTCGATTCAAGATTCGATCGTGTAATGATTTATCACCCAGACATGTCATATTTCACGTGGCGCGTGTATCGCACCCACGATTAGGTGATGAGCTGATCGGGAGGGCGATAATGCATATCAGATAATTTAATTGAAATTCCGTCACGACACCGTAAGCATGTCAGGCCAAAAGTCCGATACCTGCGCACAGGAAGCTCGAATCGGCATGTCGGTTCGCCCACACGATCAAAAGATGGGATGATCGGGAGGGCGATAATGTATATCAGAGCCCTCCCCCGACATCTTACAACTGAACGAGACCCCTAAAAACCGTAAGCATGTCGGACCAAAAGTGCGATATCTGCTCACTGAGAGCTCGAGTGCTTGTAACGGTAACGCCAACCTGCGAACTGTACGCTATCTGCGACCATAGCACTTTCTTCGCGTGTTTTCGTTGCGCAATTGACGTTTGGATCGAGGACGAAGGCATTGACGGTTACTTTGGTATAAATTGGGAGCTAATATTCTAATAATGAAGCAGAACAGATTCACCTATGCAGCAGCGGTTGGGGCAGCCGTGCCAAACGCTTTAAGGCGCAAGTCAGATCGGAAGTCAGAGCGGAAACTGGTGGAAGGTGTCGCCGAGAGTGAAGGAGTACCCGCCTGCAATGTGGAAGGGTGCCCCCATCCCGACGACTCGTTGGATCGAACGAGGCTGGCGTTGGCGACCTGCGACATGTGCTCCGACTCCTTCCACGTTGGGTGCGCGTCGCGCCAGCTCACACCGTCAGGGGAAAAGCGGTTTCCAGGGGAATGCGGGCGCTGCGGGATCCTGGCCCGCCTGTTCTGCCTCTTTTGCGGAATGGGTTCGGAGAATCACTTCCCAGTGCTTGTTACCTGCGCGACCTGCAAGCGCGGGTTCCACAAGAACTGCCGAAAATCCGGAGACAGCCACTCTTCAACATGCGGGCGCCATCTCTGCGTTGGACAGCCTCCTGTCAAATGGGCGTGCACGGCCTCGCCGAACCCTGATGATCGATGGGCAGGCTGCTGCGGATACTGGTGCTGCTGCTGCCAGCGCGGAGAAGGCTGAGGGAATGGCAGCGCAGCAGCAGGCTGCTGCAAACATGGACGAAGCTCCGTTACAGGAGGCGCCCACGTTCGCAGCCGTTGTTCGCGCAGAACCAGGAGGCGGGCTGGTGGAGAAGCATCAGTTGTCGCTAATTTCTAAGAAGGAGGCAGGCGATGCCGACGCAGCAGCACCGCCTGCAGCTGCCACCGCAGCAGCACCGCCTGCAGCTGCCACCGCAGCAGCACCGCCTGCGGCTGCCACCGCAGCAGCACCGCCTGCGGCTGCCACCGCAGCAGCACCGCCTGCAGCTGCCACCACAGATGCACCGCCTGCAGCTGCCACCGCAACAGCACCGTCCGCAGCAGCACCGTCAAGACCCGCGCTCTTCCACGCGCCTGCTGTGAAGGCCCCGGTTTCACAGGACATGCCTGCTGTGGAGGCCCCTGATCCTCAGCACAAGTCTGCTGAGGATCAGCCAGTTGCAGAGCAGGGCACGGCTGCTGCAGAGACGCCTGCTGCCGTGGACGTGCCTGCTGTGGAGGCCCCGGTTTCACAGGACATGCCTGCTGTGAAGGCCCCTGATCCTCAGCACAAGTCTGCTGAGGATCAGCCAGTTGCAGAGCAGGGCACGGCTGCTGCAGAGACGCCTGCTGCCGTGGACGTGCCTGCTGTGGAGGCCCCAGTTTCAAAGCATCAGTCCGCTGGGGAGGTGCCAGATACAGAGGAGGGCACAGATGCTGGAGAGACGCCTGCTCCTAAGGTGCCTGCTGCGGAGGGGGCAAAGAATGCGGAGGAGCAGCCTCACTTCACAAAAGGCGTGCTGCTGGACGAGCACTGGAGGCATAGGCTTGCAGAGGGTGGGTATTGTGTCGGTCAATTGCAGGACACGATATCCGCTAAGGCTCTGGTTGCAGAGTTCCAGAAGGATTTGGCTCCAAACTCCGCGTTCAGAAACAACTTCAGGGCGTTCAAGAAGAAGGCCAATGGGGAGCTGGACACCCTGAAGGACCCGAAGAGGTGGATCGGGAACCTGGTGGAGGGCACGCCGTTTTACAAACGGTTTGAGCAGGTGGCTGAGGACGTCATGGCTGCGGTGGGGGACACGTTCGGGAAGCTGGAGGTGCCGAAAGGTGACATGGCGCGAACCGCCCTGCTCACCTACCCGGCGGCGTTGGTTCAGGAGAAGCATCGGGACTATGGTGCGCTGTCCGTCATGCTTGTCCTAACGGACATGTACCCGTTTACGGTGTACCCCCAGTCGCATAAGTTGGGGGATGGGGCCACCCCGGACACCCTTCGGCCGGTGACCTGCTTCCTGCCGGCAAAGAGCGTGGTGATCTTTGACGGCAGGCTAATCCACAACGCGGTGGAGATGCACGGTGGAACTTTTCGTGCGTCGGCGCACACCTACATTACAGCGGCGGAAGACCTCTTTCCGGAAAACACCACTTTTCCGGTCACTGGATCCGCCACTGTAACTAGGTCGCCCTGGGAGTTTGTGGTTGGGCATGACCCTTGCAGAAGAAAGCATTATGACTCGCAAGGAATTGAGCGAGCCACTACCTCGGAGCCTTCCCAGGCAATGACTGCCCTGGAGCGGGAGATCGACTTCGCGAACGCGATCAATGAGGTTGACGAGGATATGGGGAGGAGTGTGGTGCTTGGGGAGCCACAGGAGTATGATGCGTGCCTGGCGTTGCGGGAGCTTCTGAGGGATACGGTGGCTTTTGGGAGGGTTGTGTACCACGAACAGCACAAGGAGGTGGTCTGGATTGGTGGCCCCATCGTGAAGCCAAGGGAAGGTGCAAAACAAGGGACGGCATGCTGGGTATATGGGCCGTGGCTTGTGGCGGATCCAGTGGGGAGTAAGATTCCGCGGAGGAGGGTGCTGTTCCGCGCTACGGCGTTGAACAGCAAGCTAAGTTTGCTAACACAAGCCAGGGATTGGGAGGTAGTATACTACGACAACATCAACGAGGAAGGAGGCTTTTTTGATGAGGCATACAATTCCTTTAAGCACGGTCTGGTGGAGGAGGGGGTGATTCGGGTGATGAAAAGTTTGCAGGCATATGGGAAGGGGCATGCGGAGACGTTGACCGGCGAGTTGAAGCCGCCGGTGACTGCAGCAGCAGCAGCAGCAGCAGCAGAAGCGGAGAAGAAGGAGAAGGAGAAGAAGGAGAAGGCTGCAGCAGCGGAGAGGGAGAAGGAGAAGAAGGAGAAGGCTGCAGCAGCGGAGAGGGAGAAGGAGAAGAAGGAGAAGGCTGCAGCAGCGGAGAGGGAGAAGGCGAGGAAAGAGAAGGCTGCAGCAGCGGAGAGGGAGAAGGCGAAGAAAGAGAAGGCTGCAGCAGCGGAGAGGGAGAAGGCGAAGAAGCTCCGGGCGGAAACCCTGTCTGGGATAAAGATGGCATTGGCAATTCCTCGGGGGACTAAGCGTGGACGGGGAGGTAGCCCCGCGGGCACTGAGACCCCTGTTTGGGGTAAAGGACCGGAGCCAGGCACCAGGGTGAAGGCGCGGAGGACAGGCGCTGAGGGGAACATCTCCGAGACTCTCCCCGCGTTCGGCTCCACTCAGAGAGTGCCTGAGGTTTGTGACCCACTGCAGTCTTTGAGACGAACGCGCTCGCAGCAGGCAGCGGCGGCAGCAGTGGAGGGTGGCTCCGACAGGAAACGCAGGAGCCCTTGTCCAGTTCATGGCCCTCGTGCTGCACAGTCGGAGCCGGACGAATTGTCGGACACGGACACGGAGCAGGCAGAAGCAAGCATACCAAGAGGGCCGTTGTCTGCGCGAGCCCCGCGGGCATTGGAGGAGCTGGATACGCAGGTGGGTACTCCTTCAGGGCCTTTCGAGCACTCCCCTGGGGGAGTGCTCGATCCCCTGAACCTCTTCAACGATTCAGTGGGCCGCAACACGCCCATTGACAGCCGGATGCATCATCATAGTGCAGACGCCGCGGAGCTGTTTAACAGGGAGCGCGCGGCGACGGGGAGCCTGACGACGGACTTGGCCAGGCCACAGTCGGAAGGTTGGGAGGGGCGAAGGGAGGTGACACCGAGCTCAGCTGAACCTCCGGTGTTGGCGTCGAAGGCCCGTCAGGCGGAGATTGCCGAGTTGGAGGCTCAGGTGAGGATCCAGGCCTTGAAGATGCAGTTGGCGCAGGGGGCAGCCGCCTTGGCCCAGGCAGGGATTGCGTCGGCTGCCTCCCCAGGGCCGGAGGTAGGTGCCACGGCAGCTGCCACGGCAGCAGCACCGCAAGCGGCGGCCACGGCAGCAGCATCTCCTGCCGCGGCCACCGCAGCAGCACCGCCTGCAGCTGCCACCGCAGCAGCACCGCCTGCGGCTGCCACCGCAGCAGCACCGCCTGCGGCTGCCACCGCAGCAGCACCGCCTGCAGCTGCCACCGCAGCAGCACCGCCTGCAGCTGCCACCGCAGCAGCACCGCCTGCGGCTGCCACCGCAGCAGCACCGCCTGCAGCTGCCACCACAGATGCACCGCCTGCAGCTGCCACCGCAACAGCACCGTCCGCAGCAGCACCGTCAAGACCCGTGCTTTTCCACGCGCCCAGCTCCCCTGGTGAGACTGCTCCGCCGGAGATGCCATATGAGTGGGTGTATGGTGGGGTTTATTATAACTCGGATAGCGTACCTCCCCAACATCACGGGCGCGCCCTCGCCGCCCTCCCCCAGTACCCGCCCATGATGCTGGGGCTGGACCCGTATGCTGCGCAGACCCCGTATGCGCAGACCTATCGGGCACCCCACGGCCGTGCGGCCCATGATGCCATGCCAGGTTATGCGTTGGCGGTGCAGCAGCAGTACCCTGAGCAGCTGGTCACGATGCCTTTACGGCAGGCGATGAGGCTGAATGCAGCCTTGTCAAGGCAGCTTCCGCCTGAGTGGTCCTCACAGCCGCGGCAATCATGGGACCCGTTTTATGGACCTGGCATGCGCCGCCCCTAGATATGGTTAAATTGGAGCCTGTGCATCAGCCTAAAAAGCATGTGAAGCTGTGAATCAGCCTAGAAGAGATATATTCCGAAAAGAGATTTTCTCTCACACACTTAAAAGCATGTAAAAATAAAGCTATTTTTATTGAAATGCTATGCAGTGTGCCTATTGGCAATGAGATGTGAAGAGCAAAAGAAATGCAAATGTTTCCTGAAAAGTGTTAGGTTATGGGTCCAACACGCTTCCATTGTGCTCCAGCTAATCGTTATCCAAATAACAAATTATATTCATGTTTTGATAATGACAGGCTTGTGTTCCTCGTGATGGCAACTCGTATGCAATTACAAATTTCCAACTGAAACAGGCCTGGAGACCACGAATATGCACACTTCGCACGCATGAGTATATAATATACGTACATGTAGAACGCCAAAACAGGCCCGCAACTTGCCGAAACATGCCAAAAAATCGATTTCTGTTGAAATTTGGGCCCAAAAATATTTTTTTCCGAGAATTTCAAATTGCGATTCCCATCAGGAGTGCTTAGGTGATATGTGAAAACCCTCATTTCCACGAATATGTGCACTCCACACACGCCGAGTGGCGTAGAACGCCAAAACAGGCCCGCGACAGGCCGAAACAGGCAAAAAAATCGATTTCTGTTGAAATTTGGGCCAAAAAATATTTTTTTTCCAAAATTTCAAATTGCGATTCCCATCAGGAGTGCTTAGGTGATATGTGAAAACCCTCATTTCCACGAATATGTGCACTCCACACACGCCGAGTGGCGTAGAACGCCAAAACAGGCCCGCGACAGGCCGGAACAGGCAAAAAAATCGATTTCTGTTGAAATTTGGGCCCAAAAATATTTTTTTTCCAAAATTTCAAATTGCGATTCCCATCAGGAGTGCTTAGGTGATATGTGAAAACCCTCATTTCCACGAATATGTGCACTCCACACACGCCGAGTGGCGTAGAACGCCAAAACAGGCCCGCGACAGGCCGAAACAGGCAAAAAAATCGATTTCTGTTGAAATTTGGGCCAAAAATATTTTTTTTCCAAAATTTCAAATTGCGATTCCCATCAGGAGTGCTTAGGTGATATGTGAAAACCCTCATTTCCACGAATATGTGCACTCCACACACGCCGAGTGGCGTAGAACGCCAAAACAGGCCCGCGACAGGCCGGAACAGGCAAAAAAATCGATTTCTGTTGAAATTTGGGCCCAAAAATATTTTTTTTCCAAAATTTCAAATTGCGATTCCCATCAGGAGTGCTTAGGTGATATGTGAAAACCCTCATTTCCACGAATATGTGCACTCCACACACGCCGAGTGGCGTAGAACGCCAAAACAGGCCCGCGACAGGCCGGAACAGGCAAAAAAATCGATTTCTGTTGAAATTTGGGCCAAAAAAAATTTTTTTTCCAAAATTTCAAATTGCGATTCCCATCAGGAGTGCTTAGGTGATATGTGAAAACCCTCATTTCCACGAATATGTGCACTCCACACACGCCGAGTGGCGTAGAACGCCAAAACAGGCCCGCGACAGGCCGAAACAGGCAAAAAACCGCGATTTTCGACCGATTTGAGCCAAAAAAATATTTTTTTTCAAAATTTCAAATTGCGGTGACCATCAGGATTAATAACGTGATATGTGAAACCCCTCAATTCCACGAATCGCTGCACTCCTCACCCGCATAATGGAGTAGGACGCCAAATCAAGCTAAAAACAACGGTTTTTCGGCGATTTCACCCTGAAAAAATATTTTTTTGGGAAAATGAAAAAAAGTTGTATTTTTTAAATTCCTGCGATTCCACAGCGATTACATAACATCATAGAAATATTCCATTATAGTTGTGACACATACTTAAGCCATTCTCACTCGTGCGACGGCTCGGCGCGCTCTCTCCCCCCCAAAAGAAAAGCGGTCCGCTCCCGGACGCTTCACTCTCGGTGGCCCTAAGGGGAGGGCGCGGGTGAGCACCTCGGTGTGCTCACCTCGTGGCGACACGCATGCAAGGGTGGGCCTCCTTGCAGGCGCGTGGCGATGCGTCCCGTCGAGACGGGTGCACTCGCCCGGAGCTTGGAGCTCGCCGGCCTCATCAGCACCCCGAGTGTGGGTGCCGCGCTCCACGCTCGGCGGCGGGGCATGCGTGCGCGGTGTGCTGCTCCCAGGCACGCGCATCAACCTCTGCAAGGAGGCCCGATGCGCCTGGACGCGGTGCACACGCTGCGCGCTACCCCCAGGCACCATGCGTGTGGTGTGCCTGGCGGGGCAGCGGCGCGTCACGCAGCCCGAGACAGCACAGCGAGAGCTGCTGCCTCATGGCGGTGCGCCTGGCGCGCTCGCGGTGGCTGCCATCTGCCACTCGCGGCGCGCTCTCTCCCCCCCAAAAGAAAAGCAGTCCGCTCCCGGACGCTACTCTCTCGGTGGCCCTAAGAGGAGGGCGCGGGTGAGCACCTCGGTGTGCTCACCTCGTGGCGACACGCATGCAAGGGTGGGCCTCCTTGCAGGCGCGTGGCGATGTGTCCCGTCGAGACGGGTGCACTCGCCCGGAGCTTGGGGCTCGCCGGCCTCATTAGCACCCCGAGTGTGGGTGCTGCGCTCCGCGCTCGGCGGCGGGGCATGCGTGCGCGGTGTGCTGCTCCCAGGCACGCGCATCAACCTCTGCAAGGAGGCCCGATGCGCCTGGACGCGGTGCACACGCTGCGCGCTACCCCCAGGCACCATGCGTCTGATGTGCCTGGCGGGGCAGCGGCGCGTCACGCAGCCTGAGACAGCACAGCGAGAGCTGCTGCCTCATGGCGGTGCGCCTGGCGCGCTCGCGGTGGCTGCCATCTGCCACTCGCGGCGCGCTCTCTCCCCCCCAAAAGAAAAGCGGTCCGCTCCTGGACGCTTCACTCTCAGTGGCCCTAAGGGGAGGGCGCGGGCGAGCACCTCGGTGTGCTCACCTCGTGGCGACACGCATGCAAGGGTGGGCCTCCTTGCGGGCGCGTGGCGATGCGTCCCGTCGGGACGGGTGCACTCGCCCGGAGCTTGGGGCTCGCCGGCCTCATCCGCACCCCGAGTGTGGGTGCCGCGCTCCGCGCTCGGCGGCGGGGCATGCGTGCGCGGTGTGCTGCTCCCAGGCACACGCATCAACCTCTGCAAGGAGGCCCGATGCGCCTGGACGCGGTGCACACGCTGCGCGCTACCCCCAGGCACCATGCGTCTGGTGTGCCTGTCGGGGCAGCGGCGCGTCACGCAGCCCGAGACAGCACAGTGAGAGCTGCTGCCTCATGGCGGTGCGCCCGGCGCGCTCGCGGTGGCTGCCATCTGCCACTCGCGGCGCGCTCTCTCCCCCCAAAAGAAAAGCGGTCCGCTCCCGGACGCTTCACTCTCGGTGGCCCTAAGGGGAGGGCGCGGGTGAGCACCTCGGTGTGCTCACCTCGTGGCGACACGCATGCAAGGGTGGCCCTCCTTGCACGCGCGTGACGATGCGTCCCGTCGAGACGGGTGCACTCGCCCGGAGCTTGGGGCTCGCCGGCCTCATCAGCACCCCGAGTGTGGGTGCCGCGCTCCGCGCTCGGCGGCGGGGCATGCGTGCGCGGTGTGCTGCTCCCAGGCACGCGCATCAACCTCTGCAAGGAGGCCCGATGCGCCTCGACGCGGTGCACACGCTGCGCGCTACTCCCAGGCACCATGCGTCCTGGTGTGCCCGCCTCGGTGGGGCGCTGGCGCGTCACGCAACCTGAGATGCCACAGCCGAGAGCCGCTTGCCTCATGGCGGTGCGCCTGGCGCGCTCGCGGTGGCTGCCATCTCCCACTCGCGGCGCGCTCTCTCCTCCCCAAAAGAAAAGCGGTCCGCTCCCGGACGCTACTCTCTCGGTGGCCCTAAGAGGAGGGCGCGGGTGAGCACCTCGGTGTGCTCACCTCGTGGCGACACGCATGCAAGGGTGGGCCTCCTTGCAGGCGCGTGGCGATGTGTCCCGTCGAGACGGGTGCACTCGCCCGGAGCTTGGGGCTCGCCGGCCTCATCAGCACCCCGAGTGTGGGTGCCGCGCTCCGCGCGCGGCGGCGGGGCATGCGTGCGCGGTGTGCTGCTCCCAGGCACGCGCATCAACCTCTACAAGGAGGCCCGATGCGCCTGGACGCGGTGCACACGCTGCGCGCTACTCCCAGGCACCAGGCAGCGGCGCGTCACGCAGCCCGAGACAGCACAGCGAGAGCTGCTGCCTCATGGCGGTGCGCGCATCGCTCCTCCCTCTCGCATCCTGCGACACGGCCTGGACGCCGAGAGCCTGCGAGCCTGTCGAGTCCAATGCCTCGGCCGATGGCCCGACCACGCCTCGCCTATCATGGGTCCCTCGCCTCCCGCGGCGACCTGCTCGCCTCCCCCGACGGCATGCTCGCCTCGTGGGGGTCGCGCCTATCGCACTCCGAGCATCGCTCCTCCCTCTCGCATCCTGCGACACGGCCTGGACGCCGAGAGCCTGCGAGCCTGTCGAGTCCAGTGCCTCGGCTGATGGCCCGACCACGCCTCACCTATCATGGGTCCCTCGCCTCCCGCGGCGACCTGCTCGCCTCCCCCGACGGCATGCTCGCCTCGTGGGGGTCGCGCCTATCGCACTCTGAGCCTCGCTCCTCCCTCTCGCATCCTGCGACACGGCCTGGACGCCGAGAGCCTGCGAGCCTGTCGAGTCCAATGCCTCGGCCGATGGCCCGACCGCGCCTCGCCTATCATGGGTCCCTCGCCTCCCGCGGCGACCTGCTCGCCTCCCCCGACGGCATGCTCGCCTCGTGGGGGTCGCGCCTATCGCACTCTGAGCCTCGCTCCTCCCTCTCGCATCCTGCGACACGGCCTGGACGCCGAGAGCCTGCGAGCCTGTCGAGTTCAATGCCTCGGCCGATGGCCCGACCGCGCCTCGCCTATCATGGGTCCCTCGCCTCCCGCGGCGACCTGCTCGCCTCCCCCGACGGCATGCTCGCCTCGTGGGGGTCGCGCTTGCCGCAACCCGGGTATCATGCCACCTCCTCGCATCCGGCGAAGCGGCCTCAACGCCGAGCGCCTGCAAGCCTGTCGAGTCCAACGCCTCGGCCGATGGCTCGACCACGCCTCGCCTACCACGGGCTCCTCGCCTCCCGCGGCGACCTGCTCGCCTCCCTCTACGGCTCGCTCGCCTCGTGGGTGCTGCGCCTGCCGCATCAGGGACACCGCACCACTTCCCCGCATCGGGCGACGCGGCCACAACGTCGAGAGCCTGCGAGCCTAACAGGTCCGTGTGGCTAGGGGGCAGCCGTGCGCCCTCTCGGAGAGACGCCTCCGCCTCGCCGCCAGGTAGCGGCAATGACACCTCCTCGGGCAGCACCTCGGCAGAGCCACTAGAGGACATCCGTGCACACTCCATGGGCTGCACCTCGACTGTGCGCTCCGGTGATGACTGCGTGCACCCCTCACGCGGTGACTCGACTCTGCTGGCAGGTGGCCGCTGCGCGCACTCGTCGGGCCGCACCGCCAATGTGCCGCCAGGGGCCAGCTGTGCGCACTCTCGGAGCGACGCCTCTGCCTCCTCGTCGGGTGGCGGCAGTGTATGCTCATGGGGCAACACTCCTGCTCCACTACCATCAGGTGGCCACTGTGTGCGCTCCCCGGGCAGCACCTCCACTAACGACTGCGGATATGGGCCTAGTGGTGGCGCCGTGAGCGGCCTCCAAGGCTCCGTATCAACGGACAGCTGCGTGCGTGTCACGCCAGCGCGCGCGTCTGTGTCGTGGCTTTGGTCGCGCGCCTCGCTCGGGGCACCGCCAACGCTCTGGCTGTGGTCTAGCGCCTCGCTCGGGTCACCGCCAGCGCTCTGACCGTGGCCGTGCACCTCACAGGGGGCTGCGCCGGTGCCATGGCCGTGCTCGCGGAGCTCGCTAGGGGCACTGCTAGCGCTATGGCTATGGGTGCGCCTCGCGCCGGGGCATATGTAGCGCAT